>APFE031719900.1:36956-139944 GCA_000404065.3 Pinus taeda
TTAAATGGTCTGCAACAGATCCACCTTCTGACATCTTCATATTAAATAACCGTTTCATAAGAAATACCTTGTTTGAGGCCGATGGTTTTTCATATAGTTTCTCCAATGCCTTAATCAAACCCTCTGTCGTTGTTTCCTTCGAAATGTTGAATGCAACCGACGCTGCGAGGCACAACCGTACTGTTTTGAGTGCCTTTCTATCGAGAAGGTTCCATTCTTCATCTGTCATACCCGTCGGCATCTTTGATTTTCCGCCCAATGGTAGGTATAGATCTTTCTGATACAGATAATCTTCCATCTACATCGTCCACAACGAGAAGTTTTGGCCATTAAATTTCTCGACCCTAAACTTACCATCTTCTGCCATTGCTACCGCTCAAATGAGGAACCCTTATTTCCTGCAAATTTATCAGCCAAATAGACCTTCGGCTCTGATATCGGTTGTTAGAAATTTATATATTACGGAGCAATGGAACACATAAAATATTGCAGAAATATAAACACAGAAAACACATAAAACAAGAGAGACACAGATATACGTGGTTCACCGAGTTTGGGCTACGTCCACCCCGAACAGCCAGCCCTTCCTTTCTATTATGCAGCAAAATGAAGAGACACAACCTACAGCAGATCTGCTATAATATCCTTTGTTTTCTCTCACAGTCTCACCTCTCTACTTCTCACTCAGAGAATACACATCTATTACACAGCCTCAAATACAATGCCCTCATACAAAGAGAGGGGTTGCGTTCTAGGGCAAAAAACCCTAAACTAAACATAAGTTCTACTGTCAGATCATCCGCCTAATGAACGGCCCAGATTGACTAGAAATTACTATACTTTTACAAGGCAATTTTTCATCTTTTTTTAGCTTTGAGGTCGTTGCCCCCGAAACCCCCTGCCAGGGGAGGGCTCCCTAAAGGTCGCAGCCGCCCCCCTGGACCCCCCTGCAGTGAATATTTTACGGGCGGCGTTGCTGCCCCCATTTCGAACTGGGGTCCAATGTGGTGATACCTTTGAATACAGAAGATAATCAGGCTCCACACCCAACAGTGTCTTCATAAATTTCTGCAGCAAGTGACAATTGGTTTTTACATGTTTTCCAGCTACCTCATAGATAGCACACCAAAGCGCAGGCCTTGTACTTGGCCCTACTTGAGCTTCTAGCCTCATAGGCATTGGCCCTCCTCCTGCAACATAATTCGCGAAGATAGGTCAATGATATTTATCATGCCCCTGGCTCTTACATTTTAGACACCAAACTTCTTCGCGCACCTTTGATTGAGCCACTATATCCTTCTTCAGGCTTTGAAACTCTAGGAAAAGATTTTGCAAATCCGCGTGAATCTGCTGAACTCCCAAAGTAGCGTATTGAATCGGTGTATCATGCAATCTCATCGCAATTTCTAGGGCTTCTGCCTAGGTCCCAATATTTTGCTGCAATAAAGCAACCCTTAGATGGGGTAAAAGCAAAGCTACAAACCATTCACGTTGCTGCCCATCTGTGAGATTCATGTTAGCTTCACATATTTAGCATTTCAGTCTCTGATCCAGCTCCCAGGGTGTTTCGCTAGGCCTCATTATGATTTCATTGAATCCAATGACTAATTTCAATTCATATTTAGGCCCACTGAATTCCTTATTCAGCACATTCTGAGTGTCTGCTAATGAATCCATCGAGTTATCAATGCAGTACTTAATGTTCCATGTTAGCACACAATCCTATAGAGAAGTAACCAACTGCACTTTCTTCATATGATCATCTGTAATATTTTATTTTGTCCACATAGCCTTCACAACGAACCAAAACTGGTCCAGGTCCTCATTTCCCAAGCCCTTGAAAATGCGAAGCTTCATTGTATTCGACATATTGAATGGTGGTGGCAGTGTGGGTGAAGGTGTATGTTGTGGAGGTGAAGGTGGAGGTGGTGTGGATGGATGAGGTATTCGCAGAAACCCTTGCCTTATTAACTCAACGATGCTCTGTGGTGAATCCTTTGTTTCTCCTTCGTCATCACTTAGAGGAGGTTCAATCAACAAGCTATATTTAGGGCCTATCCTCCCTCTATCCTTGGATAACTTTCCACTTCGCATAGTGTTGGGGCAGCATTGATGCCCAGAGGAGGAGGGGACCAACAGATGTCCTGGAGGCCAGATTTTTTTGGGTGGCTACGTCGTCAGCTGATCATAGTTGAAGATTGGCCATATGCAAGGACCGACTTCACTGGTGATCCAGATCTCCCACTACCAGAGCGAGATGAGTGGGACGAAGAGCTGGGTATGATCTCTTTTTGATTTTATGTTTTATGATTTTTTTTGTTTTAATACATGTTCGTTCTAACAATAGTTATATGTGTATGCAGATGTTGGCCCAGAGAGACCAGCCGGCATGTCTCCTATTTCGCGGAGAACTCAGCCCGCAGCTGACCCTTAGGAAGAGGGTGCCGAGGGAGAAGAGTTGATCCAGAACCTCGGTATTCGAACATTTTTTAGCCTACCAGAGATCTAATCAAGGGTTTTTGACCATATGGATGCAGGCAACCGAGCAAAATGGTGATTGAATGGAAAGAGAGGGAGCACGAAAGAGAGGACGAATTGGCCATGGAAGATGAGCCTACCAGAGATTTAATGCATTTTTGAGCCTACCAGAGATCTAATCAAGGGTTTTTGACCATATGGATGCAGGCAACCGAGAAAAATGGTGATTGAATGGAAAGAGAGGGAGCACGAAAGAGAGGACGAATTGGCCATGGAAGATGAAGTTTGCATGGATGCCCTCAGGAATTGTGGGTTGAAGAAATTCTTCTTGACACCTTACTTACGAGCTCAACCCAAGCTCTTACAATACTTGATCAGCCTTTGGGACGAGAACGAGCAAGTGCTTAGACTACGAGATCAAGTATTAGAACTGGACATTTCTGACATCTACTTTATCACTGGATTGTCACGCATAGGTCCAGTCCCCATACTAACAGGGAGCAGACCATCTGGCGAGAAGATGGGCGAGGTGATGGCACGAGTGTGCCCAGGGGCACAATTCGGATCCGGGAGTGCAAAGGTAGCTATTACCACCATTCGGGATCTAACACTCAAGGTGGTGCTATTTACCATCACGCGGGCTACGAGGGCGCAGGCACCACACGAGGCGAACAAAAATCAGCTCTTATTGGCCGCAAAGTGTATGAATCCCACTATATTTGATTGGGCCACAACAGTGACAGCAAATATGAAAAGACAGCTTACGAAATGTAAGTGAGGAAAACTGAAACAGTTTGGCTACGATTCTATCCTGGTATCGTTCATTCTGGAAAGATTACCAATCTTCCAAGGCCAAGGGGCCTGTAGTGTCCTATCTAGGGTGCTAGACTGGGCTATATTTATTATCGACCAGGGTGCGGAGACTTAGAGGCGTGTGCCTAAAATATATAGACATAAAGGATCTAATCTAAGTCTAATTTTCCTAATTACAATGCTATGATTTGATTCAATATCAAACTAAATCACCCTATGTAACACTATCAACTAAGATTCAATTCATAAAACGTTGTGTATCACTGTAATTAAAGATTTTGGTCTCCTTACAGAGACATCATATATAAAACCTCTGTTCAGTGGCTACTCAACATTCATGAACATTCATTAACAGTCATGCAAGATGAAATCGTAAACATAAAGTTCATGACAATGCTTTACAAGGTAACCCTGGATCGAATCCCTTACAGGATATGATTCACGATCCAAATGATAATCTATTCAAGCGCATGCATAAACATATAAACAAGCACATTCATAAATATATAAACATAAACATGAATCGATTTAATTACTGCGCATATCAATATCAAATACCCTGACTCTAAATGCAATAAAATAACAACAGTATACCATGTACGCAGGGCCCGTCCACGTTCTTGGTATACTGAGCTTGTTATCCAACGATCACCAAATCAAAGCAACGCAACTGTGATTGTAATGCAAGTCTGTTTGTATTAAAATCGAAACTCTGTTCGTGAAGCAACAATAATGATAAAAACGTAACCAACCATAAAACCGGTTCAGAACTTATATTTACATATGGTTTCACATCCCTTGAAAATGGATGTACATTCATGAGCGACTGTTGCCGCTTTTACCAAAACATGATTTTGAAAATGTTTCTATCCTAGCTGACATATAAAAAAAAGGAAACAAACTAAAATCGATTTGGACTGTGTGATGTTGCTGCCTTTGTCGCCAACATGCCATAGTTGACTAGTCGTTGACCGCGCATGTAGGAGGGTTGATTCCACTACGGGATAGGTGCTCGTCCATGCTTGGACATTCCGCTTTTCATCCATACCCTTCGCTCTGGCCTGGCTGTCATGCCACATGTCAAACAATAAGCCATTTACAGGATGTTGGAACTTCCTGTAGTCATTTTTCCCAAAAACTTCTAATTCATTAACACAAAACCCTTAAATCAATTTAAATGCAATTTAATAACTATAAGACTATTAATTAATCAATTTCCAAGGGATTTGAGAGATAAATGATGAAAAGAGGTAGGCAAATGTCATGTTTTGGGAGGGAAAAATGGGTCATGGAATGGTACCAACATCTCTCCCCGACTTAATGAATTAGCATGTCCTCATGCTAACCCTGAAGTGCTTCCTTTGAACTCGGTCCCTGCCTGTACCTCTGCTGCCTTGAGCAATGTGTCTACATTCTTTTTCACCTAGGCATCTTTCTGGTCATGGAGCTCTTGATTTAGTCTTTTGTATTTTTCCTTGAGGGTCTTCTTTTGATTGTACCACTTGGTGGCCCACTTGCAAATATCTATTTGCTCAGCTTCTAGCTCATTGACTCACTCCTTTAACTTTTCATTTTTCTTTTGAATTTCTTTACTCTGCGCTCAGAGCATTTCATTTTATTTCTTAATAACTTTCGCCAGCATGTTAGCCTCCATGAGCTCTTCCTTTAATTTTTCAATTTGTTTCTCCAATTTCTTCTGCTTCTTATTGGGAGGTGGTGACCCTCTTTCTTTTTTTTTATTACTTTCAACCTCTATATCAGCTCCTGGTCCTGGGGGTGAATGGCTTTCAACATCTACATCAGCTCCTGGCCCTGGTGGCGAATGGTCACTGCTCTGAATATCCATTTGTATAGGCGCATTGGATTCGGGTTAGTCTTCTTGCAACTAAACTTTTGGTGTCCTTCTTGTTCTCCTTGAGTAAGTGGTGAAAACTTTATCTTATTCTGCCTTCTTAGCATCCTCCTTTCTCATTTGTCTAGTTCTTATGCTGCTCACAGGTGGAGGTATCTTGTTTGCTTTGGATGATGCTGGGATATCCTCATCAATGTCATTCATAAATACCGAGTTTTCTTGCGATTCTTCTTTGTCTTCCTCATCCCTGATTTGGTTGGTAGCTAAGAACTCCTTCCACGTTTTCCCTCTTCTTTGCATTTCATGCTCAATAAGAATTTTGACTAAACCAAAGTGATATAAGCTCTTGTCTTCGTTTCCTTTCTTCTTCTGGATGGTTTTTGACATCTTGGTTAGGCTCTGCAATAGGAAATATGGTAAACTGATGACACATTGCCTTTTCAAGTGTAGCAACAACTTGATATGGTATAAATAAACAATGTTGTAGCGGCCTTCACGGGTTACAAATTTTTGAAGTATGTAAACCATTTCATCCCAAGGATGCACCAACCAACTTCTTGGGACACCTTTCTTCTAGTTGACCGCTGAGACTCGGGACCTAGACATGAACTGGGTCCACGATTTCTCTTTGAATTGCTTGGTCTTAAAATACTTTTCCCCTTCTGGGCTAATCCCTATCGCTTGGGCAATGGTGTCTTCTGAAACCCTGAATGAGAAATTGCCTATCAGGGCTTTCTCCCCATTAAATGTGAAGGCGAATTGCTTAGCAACTTCTTCGTTGCTTCCATGGAATTTCTCCAAAAAGGGCAACCACTGTATTTCTCTAAGAATCGAAATGCAGTATTCATGGTATTGGGAGCTATCGAACACACTTGGATCGACCCTATTTGTCATCTTGGCAGAGGGTCGAGCTCTTAACTTGCAAATTTAACAAGGAAGTTTTGATTTATTACCTGATAGTGTTGCTCCCTTAGTTTCCAATGTAATGCTAGGTCGACTGTTGTGTAACTTGGTGGGAGTCGAAACCGGATGGCGCTCACTGCCTTCGGTCCTTACTGTGGAGGCCACGAGATCATGCGCCAACGTAAGCAATCCTGAAAAATGAGTGAAATGACCAACTTCCTTCTCCTCAAAGTGTGCTCATTTTTGAAAACAGAGGAATAATGATGTCGCTTGCACAAATGTTATGATGGGAGCGCTGGGAGCGTATATACCACACTGATTATGGAGTCCCCTGAATCACTTAGGTGTGTCGGGTGGTAAAATCATCAATTCGGCCGCATGCAAAATAATGAATAGGCCTCATGTTTCTTACCCTTATATAATTTCTCTTTTTTTTTTTAAATCACCATGTGTCCTGTTGGTACTCGGCCAAATGGAGGTATGGACTTAGGAGGTTGGTATGGTTGTAGATGGTTGTAGGATGCGTAGAAAATGTTAAAATGAAGGGTTAATGGATTTTAGAAGTAGGAAGTAGGTTGAAGTAGGGAATAATTAGGGAGGTAAGGGATAATGAAAAATGTGCCCTTGAAATCAATCATAACAGTCATAGTTATTAGAATTAACATTAAAAATTAATCCAAGAAATTAAATGTTAAGAACAAGGAGCGTATTACACTTTTGTTTGACTGCTGTTGCATTGGCATGCTGAGTAGATCCAGCCTTTTGACTGTTGTTTGACTTTCTTTGTTGTTCATAACAGGTCCCCTGAGGTAGGTTTGAATGCAACAGGTCCCTCTGCAATACTGAAGATGTTCATGCAATTCTTTATGTGCATACAGGTGTTGTTGAGCTTGGGTGCTCGATGGAGTCTTGGTGCTCAGCAACTTGCCTTTGTAGAAACTTGAAGCTGTGTTGAAGTAATCTTGAAATATCAATCTCTTAACAGGTCCCTTTCTGTGTGTCTAAACAGGTCCCATTACTGTTGGTGCTGGTAGCATGGTCTACTTGGACAGAACAAGTCCCCCTGCATAGTATTTATAACCAGGTCCCTCTGAGATAAAACAATGACAAGACAACTTATTTATTGAAGTCTGGAATGTTGGAACAAACTGCTTGGGAAATTTACAATGAAGAGATGAGAAATCTTTTTTTTTTTTAATTTAGAATGGAGAGATAAGAATACTGATGCTTCTCTCCCCCACAAAAATTTTGACTTGTCCTCAAGTCATTATTCAGCTGAGAAATTAAACAGTGAACAAAAGAAAGAGAATACTTACCCGCCAACGAATTGATTTTCAAGTAAGAATTCGGGGTTAGAGTGTGCCAGAGGTTGGTTTTCACATCTAACCCATTTATTTATTTATTTATTTTTTATGTGTTTTGTTCTATGCTTTTTTTTTTCTTTTGTTGTTATTTTTATATTTTTTTTTTAATTTTTTTTCAATATTAAAAGAAAATAAACTAAGGCAGGGATATTGCAGCTGAGGGCTGCAGTATCTCAACCTCTCTTTGTTGAGATACTGTGTGGAGAAAATCTTGCTTGTTGATGGGCTTAGTATATAGTTTCAGGCGATGACCATTGACAGTAAAGGAATGACCTTCTCCATCAATAGTTGTGAGCTTCACTGATCCATTGTCATAAACCTGAACAATTTGGTAGGGCCCATCCAATGGGTGGTAAACTTGGCTTTATGATCTCTGAACTTAGAGTCAAAAAGTAGAGCCCAGTCACCTTCCTTGAACTGCTTCTTCTTGATATGTGTATCATGCCACTGCTTCCTTTGCTTTTGCATGAGGATGGTGGTTTCCTCTGCTTGCTTCCTCATTTCATCCAGCTGGTTTAACTGTTGAATTCTTTCTTTTTGTGCTTGATCCAAGTCAATTTGCAAATCTGCAGGCCGTTTAAAAGTATGTATTTGAAATTCAATAGGAAGCATTACCTCTTGTCGTATACCAACTGGTATGGTGTAAATCCCGTAGTATCCTTCCATGTGATTCTGTAAGCCCAGAGTGCATCTTTGAGCTTCTCTTCCCAATTCTTCCTGTTCATTGCAACAGTTTTAGCAATGATACCTTCCAAAGTTTTGTTTGTAGATTCCACCTGCCCATTGGCCTGTGGATGGTAAGGTGTGCTTTTCCTATGCTTGATTTGGTATTTGTCTGTGATGTCCTTTACCAAATTTGAGGTGAATTGGGTACCTTGATCAGTCGCTATCTCTCTTGGCACTCCATACCTGACAAAAATCTCTTCAAAAAGGAAATTGACAACTGTGTGTTCGGTGGCTCTTACCAGTGCTTTTGCTTCAGCCCACTTTGTGACATAATCAGTACATACTAAGATGTACTTCTTACCGTTGGAGGTTGGGTTAATGGGTCCTATGAAGTCTAGAGCCCAGCTTTCAAATGGCTCTAGGTGAACTTGGGGCTGAAGAGGCATCTCGTCTGTAGCTGTTGGCTTGCCCATTCTTTGGCAGCTGTCACAACTCTTTACATACTTCTTGGCATCCTTGAAAATGGATGGCCAGTAGTATCCAAGAGTAAGAACTTTGAACATTGTCTGCTTAGCTGCAAAATGCCCACCACACGGTTCATCATGGCAAGATTTTAAAATATCAATTACCTCATCATTTCTTACACATCTTCTAATGATCATATCATAACCAGTGTAAAATAAGTCGCCATTAAGCCATGAATATCTAGCACTTTGTTTGACTAGTCTCTTTTTCTCCTTTGCAGTAAAGTGTGGAGGTGTCCTTCCTGTAGACAAATAATTGCCCAAATCAGCATACCAAGGATTTACTATGGAAATTGAAAATAAATTTTCATCTGGAAAAGAATCTTCAATTGGAACAACCTCACCTGGATTTTGCAGTCTAGAAAGAAAATCTGCCACCTGGTTCTCTTTACCTACTCTATCTAACACTGTGATGTTAAATTCTTGTAACAATAGTAACCATCTGATAACTCTGCCACTAGTTATTGGTTTATTCATTAAATGTTTAATGGCAGAATGATCAGTATGTACAAAGACTTCATAACCAATTATGTAATGTCGGAATTTATTCACAGCATATATGATAGCAAGTGTTTCCTTCTCTGTGACTGTGTAGTTTAACTCTGCAGGTGTTAGATTTTTGCTAATGAAGTAAATGGCATAAGTACAAGATTCCTCTTTTTGGCCTAATGATGCACCCACTGCAGTGTCAGATGCGTCTCTAAAGATGTGAAATGGTAGGCTCTAATTAGGCCCTCTCAAGACTGGTGCGGTTGATAACTTCTTTTTGAGTAGTTCAAATGCTTGTTGGCAGTTCTCATTCCAATTGAAAAGTACATCTTTTGTTAGAATTTTAAACAAAGGTAAAGCTATTTTGCTAAAATGTTCAATAAAACTTTTGTAATAGCTTGCATACCCAAGGAAACTTCTTACCTCTCTTTGATTCTGTGGAATTGGCAAATCGACAATGATCTGGATCTTTGCTTGGTCAACTTTGATGCCTTGAGAAGAAATATAGTGGCCTAACACTATCCCTTCGTTCAACATCATAAAATACTTATCATTGCTGAGGGATAGATTAGCTTCAATACAAATTTTCAAAATTCTCTCAAGGTTCTCTAATGCATGTTCAAATGAATTGTCGTATACTGAAAAATCATCCATGTAAACTTCAACATAATCATGAATTAAATCACCAAAAATAGCTAATACAGCTCTCTGAAATGTAGCTGGAGCATTGCAAAGTCCAAACGACAAAACATTGTAAGCATAAGTGCCCCAAGGATAGGTGAATGTGGTTTTTTCCTGGTCTTCTGAGGCTATCCTGATCTGGTTGTAGCCACTGAAACCATCAAGAAAAGAAAATGATGATTTCCCAGCTAGGGTGTCTAACACTTGGTCAATAAATGGTAGTGGAAAATAATCTTTGAGCATGACTTTGTTCAGTTGTCTGTAATCAACACAAATGCGCCACTTACCATTTTTCTTGGGCACTATAACCAATGGGGATACCCACTGACTGTCAGGAATAGGATATATAAAATTAACTCTCAATAGTTTTTGCAACTCTTCTCTGACAATATCTTGGAGCATGGGGTTCATTCTTCTCTGTGGTTGCCTCACTGGTTTGATAGTACTATCCATGTAAATATGGTGAGTGCATGTGTCAGGGTGAATCCCATGCATATCGGTGTAGTCCCAAGCAAAGGCTTTCTGGTATTTTCTCAATAGTCGAATCAATTTCTCTTGCTGAGATGAGTCTAGATGATTGCCTATGTTCAGAGTTTTCCTTGGACTAATCTCTATGATCTGACTCTGTGTGTTGGTGATGGATTGAACTGGAAAGATGTCGTGAAATGTGGTTTGCAAAGATTGAATGGTGCATGTTTCCTAAAAATTTTGGGCTAAAAGTACATCTGCAGCATGATATTGGTCATGTCTCAAATTTTCAGAAATATCAGGTTGAGAAAGAAATAATTATACCAAATCATTATTGTTTTGTTCTTGGAAATCATAGATTTGGTCAATGCTAAAAACAGATTGTACTTCTTCTTTATCATTGAATTTATCATCAAGCCACAAATTGTGTGTTACTGCTGGTGATTGTACCGATGGATAAAGGGTGAGTTGTTTTCTTTTGGTCCCTCTTGAAATGATCATGTTGCCCGATCGACATCCTATGAATGCATCAGCAGTCGCTAACCATGGTCTACCAAGGATGATAGGGTGCCCTCCTAAATTGGATTTGGGTTGAAGAACTAAGAAATCCAATGGATACTCCCAAGAGTCCAGTGAGACAATTATGTCTTCCAAAATCCCTTCAGGAATCACTTTAGACCTATCAGCTAGTTCTAGAACAATCGTTGTATGTTGTAAATTTATAAGCTGGAGCATTCTCATGGTTTCAAGAGTCATGACATTGATTGCGGCCCCAAGATCTATCAAAGTGTTTGGAATTTGTATGTTGTTAATGATGGTGGTCAATTTGGGAATGCCAGGATCAAC
Source organism: Pinus taeda (assembly GCA_000404065.3). Taxonomy (NCBI): domain Eukaryota; kingdom Viridiplantae; phylum Streptophyta; class Pinopsida; order Pinales; family Pinaceae; genus Pinus; species Pinus taeda. Next base: position 48,041 of record APFE031719900.1, read on the forward strand.
ATACTTTTCCATGGAGATGGTATTGATCATAAGGCCTGCTAAATATCCTATAACATGAATGGTTTGAGGATCAATCATTTTTCTAGCAGGCTTCTTGAGGCACATGTCTTTGATGGATTTAGTATATATGGGAATGTCTTTTATGGCTTGCAGCAGCGGAATTTTTATGTAGACATTCTTGAGTTCATCTAAGACATCAAACTGTGGTATAGACAGTGGAGGTTTCATTTGGACCAATCGGTCTGGAAAAGGTGGATGCAATGGTTGCATCTGCTTATCTTTGGTATCATCGTTTGGTTTTCTTTGATTTGTCATTTCATTTTCATTTTCTGTGTTTTCTTCTTGCTTATCTGTTATTGGAGAATCTTTGTGGAGTACCCTACTAGACCTCAAGTTGATATTTTGCAAGGGTAGTGTGGGATATGAGGTTCCCTCTTCTACATTGTAGGCTGGCCTCTCTGCTCTATTATTTGGATTTGGGACAGTTTGAGCAGGAATTTGAGTAGGTCTAGAAGGTTGTGAGTTAGCTGGAAATTGTAGTTGTGGTGGATTTATTGGTGGAGGAGCAGGCAGTGCTTGTTGAGTAGGTTGAGGCGGATAAACAACTTGTTGAGGATACTGCTGATATGGTTGAGAATGTGATGAATACGGTTGATGGTATTGTTGATATGGTTGTGAATATGGTGGGTATGATTGAGGATATGTATGATAAGATTGAGAGTACTATTGAGATGGTCTCCATTGTTGTTGTGGGTGGTTTTGGTGCTGCCATGGAATGGGTACATTCCATGAATTCTGTGCATACATTTGATCATTTATAGGAAATTGCAAATTTTGATTTGGAAACATACCTTGAGGTGCTGGCCTTGGCTGCCATGGTCTCTTTGTGCCCATGTAATACACGTTTTCCATCTCTGCATTGGCTGCCATATTACAGTTCTGCAAAACCTTAACTTTAGGACAGTTAAATATATCATGATGTTCAGTACAGAAAGCACAAACTTGGATGTTTTCTAGTGGACAGTCCTTTAATGCATGTTTCTTCCGGCACTTTGGGCAGAAAATAGCCATTATCTGATCTTCATCTTCTTGTTTCTTTTTAGCTTTTAGAGTGTCAATTTGGTTCCCTATCGTGCTTAACAGATCTATTTTAAACTCTTCTAACAGATTCCCTATCTCATCCCTTGTGACACTTGCTGAAGCAGACTTTGTGACTTTGGATGACAGGGTTCTTTTTCCCATTTTAGCTTTGCTCCTTGAATACTTTTCGCATAAGTCAACGATTTCTTCAAAGGGAAAAATAGAAATGTCACCTTTACCCATCAGGTTAAGGTCATCCATGTATTCCTCTCGGATGCCTTTCAAGAATATTGTGCGGACCAGATCAAGAGGCATAGTTCAGTGTTTGGATTTTTGTAAGTTGTAGACAAACCATTCTAAGTATTCCTCTAAGGTTTCATCCTCTTGTTGGATCATTCTAAAGATGTCATCTTTAGAGTCTTTGGATCTACAGTAGGGTTGATATTTCCTTAGAAATACTCTTCTCATGCCATCCCAATCAGTTATAGCATGCTCACCAAGCCTCATGAACCATCTTAAGGCTGATGCCTTTAATGTCGCTGGAAAAAGTCTAAGCCTATGGGCATCATCAGTATAGCCATATGTTCGATATACAATGTCAAACTCGAACAAGAATGAGTCTGTATCTTCTGAAGCCATACCATAAAAGTTAGGTAGCACGGATGGAGGTATGTTCTTCATTTTGATCTCATCATCTTCTTGTGGTTCATGTATAGGAAAAGGAAAAGTTGACTCTTCTTCGTCTCTATGTCCTTGATGTGGTACTGATCCATCTCCTTCCTCAGCCATTCTAATAGGTTTCTCTGTGTCAGAGTCACTTGTTTCAAAGACGAGATTAAAGAAAGATTGTTCGGTCACTGTGCTACTTTATCCTTGTGTGGAAGACCTAGGAAAGTCCTTCTTCTGCGATTTATGTGTTAATAAAGTTTTCCTTTCGATGAGAGTAAGTCTCTGTCCTGATTTTTGTTTATCCTCTAATGCTTGTATGATGTCCTCCTCAGCTGGCATTGAATTCCTTAAAGAGTCTGCTCCTAATGATGATGGGTTAGTTTTTGAATGGAAGGGGGTTTTTATGAATCTACCCTGACTGTCTCTAAATCTAGGCATAAATGAACATGATTTCTAACTGTGTTTTTGTTTATTGAAATTTTTTTCTTTTTTTTTAAAATCCTTTAAGTACGCCTCCCCGGCAACGCCGCCAAAATGTAGTGTCCTATATAGGGTGCTAGACTAGGCTATATTTATTATCGACCAGGGTGCGTAGACTTAGAGGCGTGCGTCTACAGTATATAGACATAAAGGATCGTTATCTAAGTCTAATCTACCTAATTACAATGCTGTCATTCAATTCATTATCAAACTAAAACACACTATGTATCACTATAAACCAAGATTCAATTCATTTAGCAAACCAAAACGCTGTGTATCACTGTAAACCAAGATTTTAGTCCCCTTACAGAGACATCCTACATAAAATCCCTGTTCAGCAATTACTCAACATTCATTAACAGTCACACAAAATAAAGAGATATGGAAATCGTAAGAATAGAGTTCATGACATTGCTCTACAAGACAACAAGGGATCGAATCCCTTACAGGATATGATTCACGATCTCAGTGATGATCTATTCAAGCACATTCATAAACATAAAGCATATGCATATTACAAACATCAATCAATTTTAATCACTGCGCATATTCAATACCCTAACTGTAAATAAAATAAAACAACAGTATACCACGTTACGCAGGGCCTGTCCGCGTTCCAGAGGTATACTGGACTGTGATCCAACGATTACCAAATCAACAAAACTAAATTGTGACTGTAATGCAAGTCTTTGATATTAAAATCGAAAACTTTGTTTTGAAACAACGATAATGATAATAATAATACGACTGATTCAGAACTATGTTTACATATGGTTTTACATCCCTTGAAAACAAATGTACATTCATGAGTAGGCTGTTGCCGCTTTTACCACATCGTCATTTTTGAAAATGTTTCTATCCTAACTGACTTAAAAAGGAAACAAAACTTAAATCGATTTGGAATGCGTGCTATTGCTGCCTTTGTCGCCAACATGCCATAGTTTGACCTTTGTTGACCGCGCATGTAGGAGGGTTGATTCTGCTGTGGGATAGGTGTTCGTCCATGCTTGGACATTCTGCTTTTCATCCCTACCATTCACTCTAGCCTAGCTGTCATGCCACATGTCAAACAATAAACCAATTACAGGATGTTGGAACTTCCTGTAGCCATTTTGCCAAAAATTCCTAATTCATTAACATAAAACCCCTAAATTAATTTCAATGCAATTTAATAACTATAAGACTATTAACTTATCAATTTCCAAGGGATCTGAGAGATAAATGATGAAAAGAGGTAGGTAAATGACATGTTTTGGGAGGGAAAAAGGGGTCATGGAATGGTACCAACAATGCTACAATAGACAAAGTCGTTGAGTTGCTCCGCGAATATCAAGATTTATTCCCTACAAATTTTTTGGAGTTGAAAGGCATCATAGGCGATTTGAGAGTGATGAAAATAACTCTGAAACCGGACACGAAGCCCATTAAGTAGAGGCCATATCACCTTAATCCAAAATACAAGGAAAATGTCTGCTTTGGACAAGATGCTTGAAGCAGGTATTTTTGAACCGGTGGAGGAATTTGATTGGGTGAGCCCAATGGTAGTCTAGGAAAATAAGTAGAAGGACGAAATAAGGATTTGTGTAGATTTAAGAAAGCTTAAAGATGCCTGTGTCCATGATCCTTTCCTGACATCATTTTCTTATGAGGTCCTAGACAATGTTGGAGGACAAGAGGCCTATTCATTTACTGATGGGTTCTATGAATATTATCAGATCAAGATTACGCCAGAAGACAGGAGTAAAACAACCTTCACGATGGAATGGGGTTGTTTTCAGTATACAGTGATGCCCTTCGAACTCAAGAATGTGCCGGTTTTATTCTCTCACATAGTCATTTCGACGTTCAAAGAGTTTATTCACAAATTTTTGGAGGTCTATTTCGATGATTGGACAATGTTTGGGCTAGTCAAGCGCTGTGTAGATAGTATACACTTAATGTTGGATATGTACCGAAGGTATCAGATTGTGTTGAACCTGAAGAAGTGCTTGTTTTGTGTCCTCTTTGGGATTTTGCTGGGTCATGTTGTATGCAGGAAAGGACTCATGGTGGACCTTGCCAAGATCACGGTAATAATGAATTTGGAAGCCCCAAGGAGTGTTAAAAAACTGGGCGCAACGGTGGGCCATACCGGGTATTATCGGAAGTTCATAAAGACTTATGCTCATATTAAAAGTTGCTAAAGAAGGATGCAACATTATATTAGAATGAAGAATTTCAGCGCAGTCTAGATGTATTGAAGGAGAAAATGGTTACCACACTGATCTTGGTCTTTGTGGAATGGAAGAAAGAATTGCATGTGCACGTTGATGCCTCGTGTATTGCGTTGGGTGCAGTACTGACACAAGTTGGCGAAGGAGAAGTGGATCACCCTATAGCATTTGCAAGAAAAAAATTGTCAAAGGCTGAGAAGAATTACTCCACAACAGAGCGCGAGGGATTGGCTATGGTGTAACACTCCAAAATTTCAGGCACTATCTATTAGGCGGACACTTCAAGATGTACACAGACCATTCTCCATTGAAGTATCTAGTCAATAAGCCTGTGTTGGGGGGGAAATATGCAGATGGCTACTATTATTTCAGGAATATGATTTTGAGGTAATTATGAAGCCAGGAAGGTTGAATTCAGGCCCTGACCATTTGTCATGCATTGAGACAGGAGAGGAGCCTACTAATTTGGAGGGCGAGCTTCCTGACGCGTAGCTCTTTATGGTAGTGCACATGACCAATTTCTCAGTAATTGCATGACATTTGTATAAAAAGGGATCAAATGAGATACTTCGATGATATGTGATTGATTTTGAATGAAATAGTATCCTCGCTGAAGCTCATGGAGGAGCTGTGAGAGGGCATTATGTAGGACAAGAAACAACAAAAAAAATTTGCGCTCCGGGTTATGGTGGCTAATGCTACATAAAGATTCTAAAGCATATTGTAAGGCATGTGATGCATGTCAAAGGATGGGCAAGCCATCGCGGAGGGATGAGTTTCTACTAAATCAACAGGTGTCATTGAAGCCATTTGAGAAATGGGCAATTGATTTTGTAGGATTGATTCAGCCCCCAGGTAACAAAACAGGTGCACACTACATGATCATCGTGACAGAATATTTGACCAGATGGGCGGAGGAACAACCTGTGAAGGATTGTACAGGGGCAACATCAGCAAAGTTTTTGTTTGAATATGTGTTGACTAGGTTTGATCACCTAAAGGTATTGATGAGTAATTGCAGTACACATTTTCTCAATGAAACAATCAGCGCGCTGACAGAAGAGTTCTGGGTTTACCATAGAAAAAGTACACCATATCTTCCTCAAGCCAATGGAACTGTTGAGGCTTTCAATAAGATATTGGAAGATGCATTAACAAAGATTTGCAACGTGCAGTAGAATGATTAGGATGCACATGTACTAGTGGTGTTATGGGAATACATAACTACTTGCAAAAAGCTAACAGATCAGCCGCCTTTCTGATTGGTTTATGGTGTAGAGACTGTAATGCTGATGGAATATATCGTGTCAAGTCTATGCATAGTGGCTTTCATAGGAATGGCAGACTGCAGAGCCTTAGAAGAAAGGGTCGTGCAACTAATGGAGCTCAAATAAGATAGGTTTATGGCTGGATTCCATTAGCGGGTTTAGAAGGAACATGAAAAATCTTGGCATGATCGACACACCAAAATGCACACCTTTAAGGTAAATGACTTGGTTTTATTATATGATAGCAAGTTCGCTAAGTTTCAAGGAAAGTTTCAGATGCACTGGTTGGGGCCATATGTCGTCAAAGAAATTATAGATGGTGGTGTAGTTTAGCTTGCAAAGTTGAATGGAGAACCATTTCTGGGAAGGGTAAATGGAAGCCAGTTGAAGCCATACATAGGGGATCCAACTCGATGACTCTATGATGGCAGAACAACCTTAGCACTCTAGGCAGCTGTAAGGGAGCGTGGGACTATAAAATACCCTACCTGATTGGTGGAACTACGCAACAGAAGGGATGTGTGGAAAAGGGTGATGTCACAGTATTAGAAGGCATGTGAAGGGAATTGTGCTATGAGGGGAGACACCATGCAGCACAACCATAAAATGATTGTTACAGTCACTGTTCATGATTTGACAACTAGGAAATGGTTAAGAGGAGTTGGGGGGGCGGGGGGGGGGTGCGGCGGGCGAGGGCGACATTTAAGGCTGAAATATTTGAAGATCTGCCACCAAATCAACATTTATGCATGGATTTTGGGGGGAACGATCACATTGAATTCAAATTCGCCTATAAATTACGCGTGGCCATCTAGCAGAGAACACTTTGCATCCTTAGAATTTTTGAGTTGTGCTATCTGTCATTTATGAATCCTTAGGTTTTTACAGATTTGGTTGCAAGATCTGTGTTTGCTAGTTTACCTTAACATACCCCGCAGTTTATTCTTAGCACTATGTTCGAACCAGGTGAGATTGCGAGCACCGGAGGGACTATTGCCTCTGAAGGAGTGGCTCCAAGAGTTGTAAGCATGGAGGCTTTGGTTCTTATGCCTATGGCGTCGATGTTGCCTACACCGAAGCCTATGTAGAAATTTCACCTGTAGAACAAACCGATATATGCAATGTCCTAAAGAATAATACTTTTTCTACTTCTACAAAACACTAAGTGGAAGCATAATCGAAATCACGAGAAACATCAAGTAGAAACATGCATAACTGATCAAGAGAATTAATCACACATAACACAAGATATATCTAGGGGAAAGCACCAGCATAAAACTCCAACCATGTATTATCAATCAAGTGGAAATCCTCTTCACAATACAAGAAGAATTAGCTCTCAAGCTATTCGGTTCTCAATGAACTATGAAGATATGTCTCATGAACCAACCAAGCCTTGTTTATATAGGCTTTCCCTATGGTCCTTACATAGTTTGCTTGGGAAATAATAGCAAAAGCATATGCTATTAATTCCAACATACCAAAAACAACCAATGGTCCAACTACGTATTCCTTGAGAACGCTAGTTCCTCAACCATGCAAAAACTACTTACTAGAAATAGTTAAGCATCTAATTGTACACTATCCCACATTTGATCTCAACTGGGTTTCTGACAGAACTGACATGAAACAGTTATCCATGAGTGAATCCTCAACTATCTAAAATAATAGTTGTCACATGCATGTAATCATTAACAAACTATATTTTATTATTTTAACTTGTTAAAATAATCTAACTAAACTTGACTAGTTAGAACTAAGTCAGCTGATTCTCTCATTATAAAACTCATTCTTATTCCCTCAATCAATGGAGGAAATTAAGGATAAATTCCTCAATTAGTCAGACAAATAATGTGCATGCTCACAAAGACTTCAAATTTGAATTTCCTTATTTAATTAACTCAACTGAATTAATTAATTAATATTTCAAATTACTGTCAATACCAAAATTAATTTTACTTCGTATAGATAAACTAGGGACTGCTATAAATAGGAAGGGACCTAGAAATGCTATTTTTAGAACTTTTTGTTTTTAGCAGTTTCACCTCTCACCCAATGTGGCCAATGACCTCACTGGCCAAACTACTATTTTTAAACATGCTATTTTTAGCAGGTCTATTTTTAGCACATTCTAAATTTAGCATTTCTTGTTGCACACTTTTCAACACTCTCTCTCAACAAGAAAGGGATTATCAACAACCCCGATCCTGTCTCTATGGAACTCAAACTTACCTTTGACAATGCCTTTGTCAAAATATCTGCATCTTGTTCCTCAGTCGAAATATACTGCAACATCATGATCCTCTTGACCACATAATCCCGTAGATGATGATAGCAGATATCTATAGGCTTGGACCTATCATGAAACACTGGATTCTTAGAGAGTTTAATGCAACTCTAAATATCACAATATATCACCGTCAGATCCATCATCTAACCAAACAATCCCACTAGGATCTTCCGCATCCAAATGGCCTCACATGCAGCCTGACTTGCTACCATGTATTCTACCTTTACTGAGCTAAGTGCAATTGATCTCTGTTTTCGGCTATACCAAGAAACTGCAGCTGACCCAAGGTTGAAGATCCCTTTAGAAGTGCTCTTCCTGTTTGATTGACTACCTACCCAATCTGCATCTGTGAAGCCTTGGAGCTTCACTACCTCTGTCCTCTTGTACCATAATCCATACTATGTAGTGCCTTTGAGATATCTCAGCACATGCTTTGTCGCCTTCCAAAATAACTTGGTTGGATGAACCATAGCTTGACTCAGCTGGTTCACTGCAAAGCATAAATCTAGTCGTGTGTTCACTAGATACATGAGTGAACCCACAAGCTGCCGATAAACTGTAGTAGCTACTACCTCACCTGAAGTAGCATCCTCCTTCCTCCAGTTACCTACTAGAGGAGTCTCCATGGGCTTGCACATATCCATGTGGAAGCGCCTCAGTATCTCATTGGCATACTTATCTTGAAAAACAAATACTTCCCCATCTCTCTACCACACCTCCATGCCTAGAAAGTAGTGCATGAGGCCCATGTCCTTCATCTCAAACTCTCTTGCAAGATCCTTCTTTCAAGGCTTGATCAACTCATCATCACCTGTCAAAATCAGATCATCGACATAAAGTACAATACTCAATAGCTTACCATCTACAATGATGTGGTAGAGATTCACATCCGCTTCACTCTTGGTGAAGCCCAACTTGGTGAAATAATTGTTGATCCTGGTATACCAAGCATGGGGTACTTGCTCTAGCCCATACAATGCTCGCTTGAGCCAACACACGTGACTCACAATCAAAGGTCTCAAATCCTTCGGGCTACTCAATGCATACCTCTTCTTGAATCTCCCCATTGAGGAAAGTTGTCTTCACATCCATTTGATGGATCTTCCAACCCATCTGTGCTGATAGTGCTAGAATCGATTTGATCGATGAGTACCTTGCAATAGGAGCAAAGGTCTCATCATAGTCAATCCCCTCAACCTGTGAGAAACCACAGGCAACAAATCTTGCCTTATGTTTCTCAATATTGCCATCAGCTTCCTGCTTTACCTTGTAAAGCCATCGGGAAGTAACCACTTACTTGTCCCCCGGTCTAGGAACAACATCCCATACACTGTTCCTCATGGTAGAATCATACTCCTCTACCATCACATCCATCCAAACTGGCTACCGCACTGCCTCCTCAAAAGAAGAAGGCTTAGTCGCTACACACTCCCCAACTAGGGCCATGTAGCCAGTGTGTCTATCGGGAGATCTCTTCTATCTACAATAAGAGGATGGCTGCCCCACATTCTCTCTCACATCCTGCATCAATTTGTCAGCTTCCGAGATTTTTTTTTTGCCCCTCTCTGGAAGACTCTCTAGTAGTGGTGATCTCCACCACTGGAATCTTTGCATGCGGCTGCTCCACATCATCAGGAGGCTCCTCCTCCTTAAGAACTAGTAGTTCCTCATCATCACCATGCAACTTGAGCTCCCTCTCAAGTGACTCTCACATGGCTCGCTGCTCATCGAACTTCAGATCCCTGCGCACTACTATCTTTTGACTGGCAGGCAGAAACACCCGATAGTTGTGAGGTGTATCCGTATACCCCACAAGTATTCCAAACTCAGTTGTTGGGTCTAGCTTCTTTCGAGCATCTTTGGTCACATGACAGTAAAATGTTGATCCAAAGATATGGAAGTGACTCACATCTGGCTGCTTCCCTGAAAAAGCCTCTATAGGTGTCTTCATCCCCAAAATATGATGAGGAGATTTGTTCTGAAGATACACTGCTGTATTGCATGCCTCAGCCCACAGATGAGTGGTAGGCTTTGGTCATGCAGCATCGCTCAAGCTGCTCCCATAATAGATCTGTTCTTCCTTTCAGCCACCCCATTCTGTTGTGGGTTATGAGGTGCTGTGAGTTCCCGTTTAATTCCTTCTGAAGCACAGAAGTCTTTAAACTACTAGGAAACATACTCTCCACTGTTATCACTTTACAAGGCCTTTATCTTCCTCCCTGATTCTTTCTTTGCCAAAGCTTTAAACTCACAAAACTTCAAGAAGGCTTGATCCTTCTTTTACATGAAGCAGATCCAACATCTACGAGAAAAATCATCTATAAAAATAACAAAGTACCTTTGCTTCGTAGTGAAGGTTGTAGAGGAGGGCCCACATACATCTAAATGAACTCGATCCAGAATTGCTCCTGCTCTACCATCTCGATCATGAAAGGAAGCCTTCACATACTTACTCAGAGTACAACCTTTGCATGTGCTTTTCTGCTCCAGTTTGCACTTGGGTAATCCAGTAGAAATTTGTTGCATGATCTTCAAGGCCCCATGATGCAAGTGGTCCAGTCTCCTATGCCATAACTCGCCAATATCTTGGCCATGCACCACTTCTGCCTTGGAACTGAGAGCAACACAATCTTCTACTTGTAACTTGTAGAGATTCTTAATTTGAATCCCAATCTGTTTGGTCTGTCTAGTGCCGAATGCCTTAGGAAAACCTTTCCCAAACTAAAGACTACATCATAGCCTTTATCCTCAAGCATAGCAATAGACACAAGATTGTTTTTCAGTCTCGGTACATACATAACATTAGAAAGAGTGAGGGGAGAACCATGCTCCCTCTGAAACATAACCGTACCTCTACCCGAGACACAGTACATTCCATCATCGCCCATCTTGATCTGTATCTGGAGATCCTTCTCCTCTAAAGTGCTGAAAAGATTCTTGTCACCTGACATGTGGAAAGAAGCTCCACTGTCCAAATGCTAAACACATCCCATGCTGGATGAAACCATGCATGCGATAAGAGAGAAATCCATCTCAAACTGTGAAGCTAGTGCATCACCATTAGATTCCTTGGAGGAACCTTTCTTCTTGGACTCCCTCTTTGGGCAATTATTAGCATAATGACCCAACTTATGACAATGAAAGCATCTCACCTTCGACTTGTCAAACTTCTTCCCTCCTTGAGAAGACTTGGAATCAAATGCCTTCCCTTTCCCTTTCTTAGCTTTAGAAGCTAAAGCCAAGTTCTCTTCATCATCATGTTTTGATGAAGAAGCTCCATCCCTGGTGCTCCGTCTGATTTCCTCCTGCATCAAATCCAACCATAGTCATTCCAAATCTGGCAGTTTATCCCTTCCATTCACTGAGTCCTGGTAGCTATGCTAGCTCTTAGGAAGGCCAAGGAGTGCTAGACACACCATATCCTCATTAGCTATAGTGACTCCTATGCTTGCAAGCTCATCTCTGCAGGTGGTGAGCTTGTTCAAGAATGTAGAAATAGAGTCTCCCTTCTCACACTTGATCTTTCGAAGCTTGTCCTTTAGTGCCAACTTCCTTTGATCACTGCTATTTTGATATAAATCTTTCAATGTTTTCCACATTGCAAATGGAGACTCCTTCCCATGGAGGCTTGAGACTATGTGATCTCAAGCACCCTCCAAGAGAATTCTCCTAGCTCTAGCCACACACTTACCCCATTCCACCTGCTCAGTCTTGTTAGTAGGCTTAGGGACTTCTTGATAAATGAAATCCTTAAGACCATTATCTTCCAAAATTGCTTCCATGCGATCCTTCCAAGCTATATAGTTTGAGTTTCCATCAAGGGCATACTCAAGCCTCAAACCATTGAATGCCATCGATGAAATAGATGCGATAAGAACTTGAGATCTATATCAAGAATAAGAAACTTTGAATTCCTCCTGCTAGTATACTTTTCTTGCTTTATCACCTGTGCTCTGATACCATGTAGAAATTTCACCAATAGAACAAACCGATATATGCAATGTCCTAAAGCATAATACTTATTCTACCTCTACAAAACATTAAGCGGAAGCATAATCGAAATCATGAGCAACATCAAGTAGAAACATGCATAACTAATCAAGAGAATTAATCACACATAACACAAGATATATCCAGGGGAAAGAACTAGCATAAACCCCCAACCATGTATTATCAATCAAGTGGAAATCCTCTTCACAATACAAGAAGAATTAGCTCTCAAGCTATTCAGTTCTCAATGAACTGTGAAGATATGTATCATGAACCAACCAAGCCCTATTTATATAGGCTTTCCCTATGGTTCTTACGTAGTTTGCTTAGGAAATAATAGCAAAAGCATATGCTATTAATTTCAACATACCAAAAACAACCTATGGTCCAACTACGTATTCCTTGAGAACACTAGTTCCTCAACCATGGAAAAAATACTTACTAGAAATAGTTAAGCATCTGATAGTACATTGTCCCACATCTGATCTCAACCGGGTCTCTGACAGAACTGACATGCAACAGTTATCCATGAGTAAATCCTCAGTTATCTAAAATACTAGTTGTCACATGCATGTAAGCATTAACAAACTATATTTTATTATTTTAATAACTTGTTAAAATAATCTAACTGGACTTGACTAGTTAGAACTAAGTCAATTGATTCTCTCATTATAGAACTCATGCTTATTCCCTTAATTAGTGGAGGAAATTAAGGATAAATTCCTCAATCAGTGGGACAACTCATGTGCATGCTCACAAAGACTTCAAATACAAATTTCCTTAATTAATTAACTCAACTGAATTAATTAATCTATATTTCAAACTGCTGTTAAGACCAAAATTAATTTTACTTCCTATAGATAGACTAGGGACTACTATAAATAGGAAGGGACCCAGAAATGCTATTTTTAGAACTTTCTATTTTTAGCAGTTTCACCTCTCACCCAATGTGGCCAATGACCTCACTGGCCAAACTACTATTTTTAGACATGCCATTTTTGGTAGGTCTATTTTTAGCACATTCTAAATTTAGCATTTCTTGTTGCACACTTTTCAACAGCCTACATTAGTGCATGAAAATCCCAAGCCCACGAAAGACAAGCAGAAGAGGCCAATGCTGGTGCACGAGCCGCTGAGGGTGCACTCTACTACCCATGCCTAGAAGAAATATAAACAATTATCGAAGGATAAGGAGAAAGTTGTAGATTTGGAGGCTAAAGAGGGCATAGAGGATATAGATGCCAAGGGCGTGGAGCCCATCTCCAAATTTCCGACTTACATCCCTCCACGTAAAGGAAAGGTGAAGGTCACTAAGGACCTAGATGTGGCGAAATTCTTCATAAATACACCCTTGCTACCAAAAAGCATCACCTTTGAAGGCCCATGCTTGACGCGAATTCCCAATTTGAAAATGGAAGATGGGGATTTGGCAGACCATGAGAGGTTCCCCCACCTCACGACGGAGAACTACATGAAGTGGGTGTACTATAAAGAACCCAGTTTCACTGTGTTGGAGCTAGTCAAGTGGATTCGCGGAGTGAATCAGTTGGGGTTGCTGAACCTGTTGTGGATGTCCCACTACCACTGCTCCAACATCAATATCAACATTATCAAGCAATTGCTGACCCTGGTACATGATGGATGTTTACGGCTGGGTACACTAATCCCAATCATAGACATGCTGATCCATTGGATCATGCTCCTGCCACATTCAGGATTGAATCCATCCAAGGAGTTTGGCAGAAAACTAGTGAGCACGACATGGTAGAAAATATGGAGAAGAAGTTCGATCTTGTTAATAAGCTGTGTGGGTACTTCATCACATCTATCACTGACCCCGTGGTGCAAATTTCCACGTAGATCCTCGCTCGTAAGGTCATGAGGAAATGCTGCACGCATGAGGTTATGACGCCAATAATCTCATTAGTTGCACAGTGTGCAGAAGGTGTGTAGTTTAACTGGTCGCGTTACCTCTATATAGAGTTACTTGCAAATTGTTGTGAGGCTTAGGACGAGAGAAAAACCTTCCACTACGCATGGTTGTTTCTCTCCATCGTTCTAGTAGCTTAGGAGCTGTCGAAGGACAACCACTTTCATCCCTTGGAGAAAGGATTGTTGGAGGCTGCACAATTTTCCTCCCTTTGGGCCACAAAGGACTTCGTGTGAGTCATGGAGACAAAATTTTTCTGGGTGTTGATGGAGGCGATCATTCACATGGTCATCAACTAGAAGCCACGGTTGTCCCCGACTGTGTTTGAGTAGTTATCAGAATACATAACGTTTAAGGTAAACTTCCACCACGTATATATCAGGGAATGGAAGGATTTGTAGCAGAAGTGGTTTGATCTTCCTTATCTTGCCACAGACGATGCCATTCAAGAGGTTATCAAGCGATGGCTGACATATTGGCATTCTCCATCTGATCTGGCCGCAAACACTAACAAAGGTGCAAGGAGATTCACGGAGAAAAAGAAGAAGGAGGTAGCGAAGCAAGCGGTCCAATAGTTGGCTGAGAAGCGAAGGAAGGAGGCTGAGGAGAAGCCCTGACTGGAAAAGGAGCACGCTGCAAAGAAATAAGACGAATAGGAAAAATGTGACTCTGAGTGGAGTGGTAAATCCCCTTCACCCCAAACTAAGGAAGAGGAGTAGTCAGAGCAGGGAGATGGTGAAGATGAAGAAAATAGCACTCCATTTCAGGTGAAGAGGTACAGGGAACAATAGAAGGAGGGGCCCTGGAAGAAGTCAAAAGCAATGAAGACACCACTGGATCCCATCACACTCATCGAAGGTGATCTCGACGAGATCGGAGATAAAATGCATGGTACCACAACGAAACTATTGTAGTAGTTCAGACAAAAGAACTTGCAGTCACTAGGCACTCTTTAGAAGGATCTGCATGAGTTGCAAATCAAAACTAGCAAGATACAGGTGGGTACAGGGAAGCTAAGCACTGCACAGACGAGTCTGGCAACTACGACCAGTTAGGTTGATGAGATGGTTAGGTCAGTGGATCTTTGAGCAGTCATGCTACCAAAAGGATATTTAAGCATGGAAGTGGCCGATGACAAGGTCATCATGAGTACTCTGTTGAAAATGCAACAAGATGGTGGAGCTTAATGAAAAGAAGTCGCCTTCACTAAGTGGGCCCGCAGGCTATTTTTGGCGCAAAGTCAATTTTTAGACATATGGATCATGGTCTATGAGTTGCAGGATGTTATTTATGGATGATTGGTCATGTTGGTAAAAATAGATGGACCTCTATTTTTAGACATATGGGCGGAGTCTATTTTTAGACTGCTAGTCTAGATATAGAACAGTCGAATATTATTAGCTCTTAATATTATTTGGACTATAAACATTATCTTATCCTCTTGTATCACTTCAGTTCGAGCTACAGATGTGGCACATGCAACTGCCAGAAGGAAGTATGCTTTTCTTATGGGTTAGTTGAGCTATTGCATGAAGGACTTCAGTTAGAGCTCAAGTGATTGAGTTTGGTGGAGTTGATTGAGGAGTTGATGGAGTTGTGTTCAGTTTAACTTAGTTGAACTAGTTGTATTTAGTCTAACTAACAAATACACTAGTGATGAGTGATTTGAATTAATTATTAATTAATTCACTAATTATTAACTCATAAATCAACTAAAGAATACATCAGTTAACTCAGTGCATGGATAATTCAGTGGAGACAAGTGCTAGAGGTGGATGAAAGGGTGAGACTACTATCAATTGTGACTATAGTTGCGCATGAGATTTGCACAATCATTGATTGAGATTACCAATGAGGATTGCGTAGTACAAGCTAAGGGAATTCGAACTTGGATCTGATTTATTCTCAACTTGGATTGCGCAGTAGAGGTAGGCAAACAGTGGAGGAGATTTGAACCCGTGACTTGTTCAGATCTAAGCTAGTTTGTGTGTAGCAGGTGGAGATAGTACTGGGTACTTGTGAGGAGTATTGTGCTATGTATTGTTACATGTTCTCTATCATTATAATATACAGATAGTTGGGGGTTTTCAGCTGTATGCTTTCCCCATTACATACTATGTTGATATGTGTGATTGATGTTTCAATGTGCGCATGCGATTGTTTTCTTAATTCCGCAAATTGATGATCAACATAGAGGAGGTTATGTATTATGCATGCATTCTACGAATAGTGTATAATCAGGATAATCTCTGTGAATAAGTGTTATATTATTCAAATTTCTACAAGCTCATTTAACTTTCTTAATAACCAATCAGAATTTTCCAACAAAATATAAAGTAAATATCATAGATTCTAAAAGGTGAAGATGCTTCAAACATACCACAAAGTGAAAAGAAATTAAAAAAATATTTCCTTGAACCACCAAATATATAAAGAAAATAATAATTATTATGGAAAACATGTTGAATTCCCAACGAATAATTGAAGCCATATCTTAAGCCTAATAACATATATTTCTCAAGTAAACATGACAAAAATATAAACAAAAGGCTTCTTTACTCAAGAGGTCTTTAACATTAACCCCAAACCCTTGAATAAACTAAAATTATATGAAACAAACCATGCCACAATAAAAGGTGCAATTAAGAATCAAATGATAAATAGAAGCATGCATGAGATGCCACAATAAAAGGTGCAATTAAGAATCAAATGATAACTAGAAGCATGCATGGGACTAACATAATTTTTAACCAAAATGAATCCAAAATTTTCAAACTTTGAAAAAATACTACAAATGCAACAAAAAAACAAACCATTAATATTGGCAAATATATCAAAGCTAGACATCAAAGAAATTTCATTAATTCACTTGAATGATCCCATCATTTCCTAGAAGAAGTCTTGTTAAATCAATTATTTATCCTTTAATACTAGGACATTATCTATGTAAAGAGATAGGTCCCAATGTCATCAAATTCTAGCTTCATTTCCTATCACAAATAAGAAAGAGATAAACTAATATTTAACTTCAAGAAATCAATCATAAAGTAACGTGCATGAAGGAAATGTGGCTCTAATGTTATAATGAAAATACAAACTATAGAACCTATTTTTACCTCAAATGCAACAAATTGGAATATAGTAATTTTGCTACGATAAATAAATTTGAACCTATGCAAAAAATAGAGGAGAAATAAATTCAATCAAATAACTAGAATCACATCATTTGTGCCATTCCATTCACTATTTCTTGCACTACCAATGGAACATGTATACAAAAACAAGGGTAATAGCCACAAAGTAGCTAGCCTCTGCCATTATACCATGATTTGTAATTTTTTTTTCTGAAATTCGATAAGAGGGAACAAAGACTATGCTACCATTTATGAAACCAATCATAGCATTTCAAAATTTGGTAGAAGAGTAAGACAATGCAAAAAATTACATTGCATGGGAAAAGATAGCATAATACAATGATCTAGATAAAAAATTATTTATAGAGTTCATGCAGCTAAAATCATGAAAAAAAACATAGCATATGGATGAAAAGCATGGAATATTAAACATAAATGTAATTTTCATGTTTTGATATAGTAAGAATTGAAGAGGATTTTTTAATTACGAGTAAATTTATGGAAACAAGATTTATTAATTCTATTAATTGAAATGTTTTTGTGCATATATTAATATCTATAGGCCTATGTGATAAGTCTCTTCACTTGAAAATCCTTACTAGGTCTAAAATTGGTGGAAGTAAGGCATGTGAGGAAGTAAGACATGTGTAGAGGTAAGGTATGTGCAAATTTAAAGACTATGTGGAAGCAAGGAATGTGGGGAGTTAATGTCTATGTAGAGTTATTATGTGTGTAAAAGAAGATAGTATGTCCAAATGTAATTTTCATGTTTTTACTTGGTAAGAATTGGAGAGAAGCTTATTCTTATGAAATAAAATTAAATTTTTTTAAACAAGATTTATTAATTCCAATAAAAAAATATGTATATGCATATATCAATGTCTATAGAATTGTGTGATAAGTCTATCAGCTTGAAATATATAAGTTTAAAACTAGTGGAAGTAAGGGATGTTCGGAAGTAAGGCATGTGCAGAAACACGGTATGTGTGAGCTAAGGTCTGTATGGAAATAAAGTATGTGTGAAGGTAAAAGGGTAAGTATTATTTGATTCCTTCCATAGTATTTCAAAAGCATGAAAAAGTGGGAATATTTTATGTTTTATTTTACTTCATTTGGTCTCGCACCTAATATATTGGGAGAAATTAATGCATATTATGGATATGTTAAGAAATAAATAAATATCATGGTTATATGATTTGTCTAGTCATAGAATTCTTTTTTGGAGTATGTGAAGAGAAATGAAGGTAGTTCGATCCATTAATGGAAATATATGTGTGCATATATTAATATTTATAGGCCTATATGAAAAGTCTCCCACTTGGAAAAATCTTACCAAGTCTAAAACTGGTGGAAGCAAGGCATGTGCAGAGGCAAAGCATGGGAAGAGGTAAAAAGGTAGCTCCCACTGCTCCCCATTGTTGACATTTTTCCAGTTAAGGGAAAAGGGTCAACTTACTAGTGCCTAAATTAAGGTCCCTTTGTGTTTTTAGAGAGTTGGTACTCCTCTTTATTCACACACTCACAAAAATAAAATTGGAGTTTCAACACATGCACTTGTGAGTGGACCAAGTGTCTTCAACAGTGAAACTAAAATAAATAATAAGGAGACAGAAAGTAGAATTTAATATGAATGTTCATTCATTCCATCATAGTAAGATAAATATCATTGAAACATATCAAAGGACAGAGACATAATTACAAGGTTCATATGGTAGAGAGCTATAAAATGATTTTACTCATGTAAAATCATAAAGAGCATAGGAAAACATTCACTAGATTCAAAAAAAAATAAAAAAATGAACCACAATTGAATTGTTTCCTCGAAAGTAGCTCTCTTCAAGACTCAAAAATATTATAAATCTAGGTTTTAAAAATGTTTGGTGCCTAAAGAACTCAGCAAAATCCAAATACTTAATTGGAAATGTAAATTTCCCAAGGAAGACTGGCATTAGCCTCCCATGAATCGTAAAATAAATAAGGTATCTAGAAGAAAAAGGGAATTGCAGTCAGAGATTGTATTAGATGATGTATAACACAACCAAGAAACCTAAATGATCAAAGACTAGGAAGAAGGAAGGGAATGCTTCAATACTTAAGAATAATCACAAAATGTGGAAGGATGGATCTTTATGCTTCCTTTAGATAATTGGTGAGATAGATATTGTAAATAAATTCCCATATATCACTATATCCAAGTGCCTGCAAAATATTCCTTCTATATCAAAAGCTTGAATGGCTTCAGCTTCACTTATATTAAGAAAAATAAAGATTGTAAAAACTCTACAAGGTGGGTCCCATTCTTATAGTCACTTCTTGAATAGAAAATGGCATGGAAATGAATTTATTTTTCTTCTTGTGTTCAAATAAACATAACCAAGGGTGGTGTTGTCTACGAATATCTGCAAAAAAATACCTATCTAAAACAAACTTGGACAAGAGTAGTGGCTTATCTTGAAATCCATACATTCAAATCACAGTGTTGCTCTCTTGTTGATATTTTCTCGTTAAGGAAAAATTCAATCTCCTAGGGCCTGACAGGAGGTCCCTCTACATTTTTATAAAGTGGTACTCCTCTTTGTGAACACATGGGTAATTTAAATGGAATTAAAACATCAAACCATGAACCTACGAGTGGACTAGATGTTTTTCCTCAAATATGCAAAAAAAGCAAACATTAAAACATATAAAGATAAAAATTTAAGCATGACATCCATCCATTGCATCATAGTAAGAACATTTTATTGAATCATATCAAAGGATATACATGAGATAACACATTTTCCATGTCAAAGAGCTAAAATGAGTTCGTTTATGTGGAATCATAAAGAGCATAAGAAAGCATTGTAGAAATCATATAACTTTAAATAAGTTTATGAATCACAAATGAAATGCCTCCCCAAAAGGGAGCTCTCTGTGAGAGTCAAAAATATTACAAATTCAAGTTTTAAAAATGTTGGGTGCCCAAATCACTCATCAAAATCCTGATACTTAATCGAAAATTAAATGCATTCATCCCAAGGGGGATTCGGATTGGGCTCCTATGAATCATAATATAAATAAGATACCTGGAAGAAAAAGGAGGAACTAGAGTCAAGTATCGTCTTAAGTGATGGATAACGCAATTAATAAATTTCAATGATCAAATAGTAGGAAGAAGAAAATGGAATGCTTCAAGATTTAAGAATACTCTAAAATGTGGAAGAATAGACCCTCGTTATTGAAGTGTTGGATAGGTTCTTATTGTTGTTGTTGAAGTCATTAAGATAACAATTTTGTAATTAACTTAGATTCATGATTTCTTGGATGGATTTATTTATTCATTATTCAATGTAATATTTCATTGGATGGCTTGTAATATCCATTTTGACACGTTTGTTGAATACCTACTCAATTTTTTGACTCTCCTCCTACAATTACGCAATCAAGAGAGTTTTATCTTCATTAACATTAACAAAAATAACAAGTCATTTTCTAATATCCTCCTCAGTAAAATAAATTATATTATGAAAATATGCCCCCATTGACTCTTTGAAATTGTCCAACTAAGTGTTTAACACATCCTTGGAAATTAAAACAGAGTCTCTTGCTATGTGTGGGTCATGAAAATCATTAGCAATTTTAATTTCCTTGAAAAAGGAATTACTTATTCTATCATTTATCTTGTTGCATTCATAATTGATCTCCTCCAATATGTTTATTTCTACATCCCATATAGCTTTGATATGCTTCATTCATTTAGAACCTGGGAACTTTTGCTATGATCTCAATAGTTCATTGAGTCAACCGACCTTCTGAATAAAATTAGATAAGTAATTATCTACAAAATTATTGTCGTTCTCATGGTCCTTTTTAACCCAGCCAACAAAGTTTGTAACTCTCTATTCTAAAATCCTTCGAGGGGAAGCTACTTCCCATGCATCTTCAATAATTTTCAATATTTTTCTTATATTACTGACAATATATGATTTTAGTCTATTTAGGAGGTGGGCCACTTTCTTAAATCTATGGGGTGTGTTGGGAGTAGAAATTATCGATGTTGGTGTTTGTATTATGAGTGGAGTCATAAACAAAGGAACCAAATTTAGAGATTCTTCTAGTTATTCTATTCTTCTTTTGATCCTCAAGTTTTTTGCTTTATGTTCTGTAATAGTGTGACAATTCCTCTCCAATAGTTTGACACAACGTTATGACCTCGGTGGCTCCAACTTTAAAGACATCAATATCCATGTGTGTTTGATTAGTAACGTTTTTATTATGAACCTTTACTCTTTCAATTTTCAAGTTTTTATTACCTCTGTCATAGCTTGGATTTTGCAAAGTGACAGGGCGGTCATTTAAAGTGGTGAATTCCTCAACAATCTCTTCCATTATTTTTTAATTTTCATCTAAACAAATAGTAACCCAATTAGGTGGTGAAGTGCTATCAAATTCAATGTCCATAGCTTCTTCCATACTTGGTGCTTCTTTGGGCTTTCTAATGTTGGCTGATTAAGCTGGTGAGCCCTGTGTTGGGTGTGGGTTTTTACCTATTTTATGCACCTTCTTTCCTCAGTTTTGATCCTCTTATCCTCCAGGCCTATGAAATTTACATGATTAATCCCCCTTTTTCTCAGTTTTATAACCTATTCTACTATCATGTTATTTTGTCATATTTTACTGAATAATATGATACTTTATTCCTTTTGTGGCTAACTAGGGTGAGCATTGGAGGAGTACTTTGGGAAGCTCTTCTCCTCTTCAGGTGTTGCTTGTGGGAACAAGGTTATGGAGTAACCAAGAAGCATTGATCAATTACAGAGCAAGGTAGACAGTTCGTTGCTACACCCTATATGATATTACAAGTTGTTGTTACACATTGAATACTGTTACACGATGTTGTTACACTATGTGCTGATACAAAGGTCCGTTGCTACACCAAGGGTGTTGTCGCCAACGATTGACGTAACATCCTAAACTGCTATTCACTTGAGGATGTTGTTGCAATGTTGGCTTGAGGGGGCCTGACCCAAGTTCTGTGTTAATTAGCCAAAAAAATCCCTACACTACTGGCCCTTTCGGTATCAGTCCACGGAGAGCGGACCGAAGTCTCACCCAAAGCAGTATGGGGGGATGTTGGAACCAATTTTTTGCACCCTGAGATGGTCGTGATGTTGTTTTATTCCTGCCTTCACACAGGTCACTTAGTTCTAGGGCTTTGTCTTCTTAACCCCTTATTCCTCCCTTCAATACCTCCGCAAAAAGGTATGGCTGGCCTTCACGCAGCCCTAACCTTCGATTCAGATAGTTTCGCGCTGCTAAGGTAGCATATTATATAGATTTTCAAGCTACCTTAAGAATCTTACTTATCTTATTAGATAATTATAGTTAGCACTGCGTAAACAAATGTTCTTACTTGTGTTCAGTTACCCAATGTAATTGCATTCATTCATGCATCATATAAGCATTAGAAAGGAAATTCATACATAAAATGACAAAATGCATTAATCAGAACAAAGACACAGAATTTGCATAATATTTCTCTTTATTGATATCTTCAAGCAATTACAGACTCTATTCACCCTGCGCACACAGCTGCAGGGGTCTGCACACTCTGCTGCAGACTTCCTTCCTAGGCCTCTATGCACTCAACTGCAGAGCCTCTACCTACGCTACGACCTGAAACTTAGACTTCTTCCTTCAGAACTATTACTATCTTCTTCATAACATGACTCTAAAACTACTTATAGATTAGCTCTTTTTATATAATCCCATGGTCCACGGACCATGGGTAGATCTTTTACAACCAACTTTACTTTACAAAACTAAGAGTTGACTACCCTTTATGACTTATGACACCTTCACACTCCGCAACCACAAAATGTGGGGTCTTTACAAGTTTATTACAAAATTTGACCAAAACATGAGCTTTTAGCCCCAAAAATGTCCTTTGGAGGATCTCGTTCCCAATAGGCCCCCAACACAAACATCGTGACTCGCCCTCGAGTCACTCAACAGGTGCGAAGATCTTTGCGTGAAGCCCTTCCAACTCAAATTGTATGACTACAACCTCGGCCATGCACTAAGTTGTCGCCTGCTTCGCATCTTCGACCATATGCTCAGTCACTACTCCTACGCTGTCGGCCTGAAGCTTTTGCTGCATCGGTTGCAAAGTCACAAGCTTTCCTTCAATAGATCTTGTCACTATGTAAGCCTCATCCATCTAGGGCTTTAATCATCCCTTCAACACTTCTTCCTTGTGTAGCACTAAATCCACATGTTCCTTCAGCTACTTGGCCTCCTGCAGCTTGCCTAATCTCTGTTTTAGTGCGACGATTCACGTTGCGCCCTTAACCTCATCATAGCATTGTTGTAGCTTGTGTACTTCTTTCTCTAGCTACTTTACATTGGATTCCTCCTACAAGCTGGTCAAGACCTCAAATGACTATTCAAAAAATTGTGTGTAGTCTGCTACTACACTCTCCACTACCGCTACTGCTTCTGTGACAGCGTCACCCACTGCTCCTTGACTTCTGGTGGAGTTGAAGGATGGGCCTTCAACTACAACTTTGCAATCTGCAGGTTCAACTCCAATTGAACCCACGCCATCTCAGTATGAGTGTCACGCACCTCCATGGCTATCTTGCAAATGTGCACCTCGACTAGCGCCTCCTCTAGAATGGCCAACTCTAGGACCATTCGACATGCCTCCCCGATGACCTACATAATGTGCTTGCTCTAATTAGTCACCTTGGCCTCAACGGTGATGGAAGAATCTCGTTGTAGTTCCATCTGCTCATTGTTGATCTGTTGTTCACTAACTACCTAGAGGGAGCAATGTTCACAAGCCCTCAGCTCTGTAATCACTCCATCCTGTAAGAGGTGGAGCAATTCACATTGGAGCACTACTAGATTCAACCCTACTCCTTTTAGGGCATTGACAGTGGGCCTATCAACCTCATTCTCTATGGTCAGTGCTCCATTAAGCAACACTATCGCACTGGAGGCCTTTGTGCCCAGCATCTCGGCAGCCTCTGAAGTGTTGATGGCAAGGCTAGTAGACACCGTGCCAGCTTGTAATGTGTAGGTCTATAGCTCCTAAAAACTATCTAGATAGCCCCTCGGATGATCTGTTGCTACTGCTCAAATTGTTGCAAGGCCTCCGCAGTGACATCCCTCACTATGTCACTGATATCATGCAAGTGACCTTATATTAATGTGATATGGTCCAGTGATGTCTTGGTAGCCTTTCATTTCTTTCTGGATCCTCCCTTCTCCAACTACCTTGGGTGCTTAATGTGGGTGGATGCCTCCTGAGGGTTCGCACCGTGTTGTTCTGTTTCCTCCTTTGTCTAAAGCGAAGGCAACCTCGTGCCTTTCTCGGAGCCCCACTCTGTCCCACCTTTCTTCTTCCCTGTCTACTACGTGGCCTCGTACTCTGCCTAGGCCTTAACAACAGCCTCCTTTTTCATCTTTTTGGCCAACTGTGTCATCTTAAGCTTAGCCTCCTCCTTCTCTTTCTACGTGGCAGACTTGCTTCCTCCCACCACAAAGTCTTTTTTAGGGCGCCACTTTGTCGCTCATTTATTAAGCACCGTGTCAATGGGGTCATCTGTTGCCAGATAAGGTAAGCTGTACCATTTCTACGTAGTGTCCTTCTGTGCCCTGATGGATACATGATGAAATTCCGCTTTGAATTTGGCATAGCCCTGCAGATTGGAGTACACTGTAGGCGAAAATCATGGTTTGTGATAATAGCCATGTGTATGTTCATCTCCATCAAGATCCAGAAGTTATTTATGTCCTTGACTCACTACACATCCTTGATCACCCACAACAAAGTGTACTTCGCTGCTTCTAGGAGGTCTGGCATGACCGAAGGGAACTGCCTATCCTGTGGTAGCTCCCATGCTACTAGCACAATTAACAACAAGAGCCACACATAGTGGAACATCTTACTGAGCTCTTGCACTTCACGGTAGTTTGCCAAGTACTCACCACAAAGGTAGTCTGACTAGTTGAACTAGACTCCTTTGGCACACTAGGTTGCTAGCGCGACGACAGGCGCTAGCACCTCATCAATGTGACACTTCCTCATCACCTTCCCTGCTAAGATCTGTGTGGCTACCTTCACAGTAGGGTCACAGATGTTGGATATAGCATATCAACGCGACTTATTTACCAATTTAAACTTTTCCTTCATAGACTCCACGAGAGTCTGTTCACCACCTTTTCCGCCAAATATCATGGTCAGATTCTCTCGTGTATAAGGCAGTCACGTTATCTGGTGAATCAATCTATCCGTGATGGGTATTGGGTCCTCCAACCACAGACACCCATCATGCACCAAGCAAAATAGTTGCTTGATGACCAATATTGTCACCGAGGTGTGGTTATAATACAGCACCCAACGCAGGTTGAGCAACCCTGCCTTATCTACTCCTTTGAGCCACCTCCATGGCTCTAATGTAGTCATTCCAGTATTCGTATCAATGATGTGTCACATCAGCTGCTCAGTCTCTAGGTGTGGGAACTTCTCATGAGTAGCCAGGTCCTGGTCCTTAAGTTTTAGTAGTGGCACCCACGATAAGCACGGTCCATCGAAAAGAATATCACCCGAAAACAGAGGGGTTTGCAAGGGGGTCTTGCTTTCATCAATGTCTTTCGGTGCCTTGGTCTTGGGCAT
Organism: Pinus taeda; assembly: GCA_000404065.3. Taxonomy (NCBI): domain Eukaryota; kingdom Viridiplantae; phylum Streptophyta; class Pinopsida; order Pinales; family Pinaceae; genus Pinus; species Pinus taeda. The sequence goes on from APFE031719900.1 coordinate 73,757, forward strand.
GCGCAGAGGGACATACTTAGGCAACTGAGTAATAGGGTCCACACCCTGGGCTTCAACCTCCTCTACTTTGACTCCCACATCCTCATCATCCATCAAGATGTCTTCAATGTCTTCCTCCTCCGACTCCAAATTGATGGCCTTGCCTTTCTCTTGTGTAGTGGGTTTTGGTGGGTTTCTCCTTGGTGATGCACACACTGGTATGATAGGCTGCTTGCCCATTTTATCCTTGGCATTCTCTTTAGTTGGGGTCAGCTTTGGTCTCGACGTCCTTGGCAATTTAGGGACTTCTGCTAATCTTCAGTCACTTCTAGAGCAACTACTTCTGCCTCTATCTCTATTTCTGGCATCGACATCTCTGCTACTTTTTCAGTATTTATAGTTTCTGTGGGTGCCGACATGATTTTATGCAAGAACTCCTGTGACTCCTTCGGCTATGTGTCAAATAATTTACTAGCTATTAGAAGTTCGCAGTGCTCGTGATTCATGTGTGCCTGAGATCTCAACAACTCAATTCTCAAAATGCCAAGTGTTTTTTGCTGGACAGCCACTTGTAATTTATAAGGCATTTTGAATTCAAATCTGACTGTTCACCCCAAATTCGATTCATTAATGCCAAATTGGTGACATGTTTTCAAGGATCTAAGCCATAAATTTCATCTTAAATATCGGCTGCCCACTCCATTTGGCCGCATTTCTGTTGTCAAATCATGAATAGTGACTCTAACAGCCACTTTCTAGTTGACCTGCACGATTCCTCCCTGGGTAGCACAACACCCTTTGCACTACCGTGAACCCTATGACACTTCCTTGCTTCGCATAGTCCTTAAATCACGTAGCTTCCAAACCCAAGCAGTGTAATTTATAGTCCCGTGCCTCCTTTGAACTACCTAGAGCGCTAAGATTGTGCTACCTTCATCTAGTCACATGGCCAGAGTGCTAGTGTATGGCTTCAATCGACTGCCATTCACCTTTCCTAGGAAGGGATCTCCATTCAACTTGACCAACTATACTACTCCTCTGTCGGTAGTCTCCTCAATGACATAGGGCCCTAACCGATGCATTCTAAATTTCCCTAGAAATTTATCAAACTTGTTGATGAATCCGGCTAGAAATCTCTCTTCCTTAAGCTCATCCAGTTGTGCAAGCCTTTCCTCCAGGGCTCCGCAATCCGTCATACCTGTGAGCGCCACTATGTGAAGACTAGGCACAACATATTCCATAGGCATTACCGCTTCAACACCATAGACCAACCTAAAGGGAGTTTTTCCAGTCATCTTCTTGCATGTCGCCCCATAAACCCATAGTACTGCAGGTATGCGTAGGTCCCAATCACTTCGCTGAGCATTGTAAGCCTTGGTCAGCATGTTCTCTATCACTTTATTGAATGCTTCCACCATCCCATTAGCCTGCGGGTGATAAGTCATGCTCTTCTAGTGATATACCTGAAATTCCTTCATTAGTGCATTGATAATCTCATTCAGAAAGTGCGTACCACGATCATTCATGAAGATCTTTGGACAGCCAACTTGTGTCAATACATTCTCAAAGAGGAACTTTGTAGTAGTCATGCCTGTGCAATCCTTCACAAGTTGTGCCTCTACCCAATGAGTCAAATACTCCATCGCAATGATAATGTACCTTGCTCTCATCTTTCCTTGGGGCTGAATGGGTCCCACAAAATCTATTACCCATTTCTCAAAGGGTTGCAATGTCATCTGTGGATTCAAAGCTATCTCATCCCTCTATGATGGCCTACCAGACCTTTCACACACATCACATGCCTTGCAATACGCTTTTGAGTCTTGATGGAGGGTTGGCCACCACAACCGTACATATAGAATCTTCTGCGCAGTTACTCTCCCTGCATAATGTCCTCCCGTGGCACCCCCATGAGCATCCATAAGGATGCTGCTTGTTTCAAACTCAGGTACATATCATCGCAATATCTCATCAAATCCCATTTTGTACAGATGCCCAACAATGACAGAAAAATCTATCATGCGCACCACTAACTCCTTCTACTAGACATTGTATCCCTCTGGGGTTGTTCCTGTCATCAAGAAGTGTATTATATCCTCAAAATGACCATCCACAATGCACACTACAAATAGCTATGCTTCAGGAAATCCTTCATCCAAATTAGTGGGCTCTTCCCTTGTTTTGATGCGCAACAGATGGTCTGGTCCCGCGTTCAGTCATCCAGGCTTCACAATAACTTCAAAATCATATTACTAGAACAATAAAAGCCATCTACAAATTCTCCCCCCCCCCCCCCCAACACAGGCTTATTGACGAGGTACTTTAGCGCAGAGTATTCTATATACATCTTAAAGTTGCCTCCCAACAAGTAGTGCCTAAACTTCTAGAGCACATATACCATAGCTAACCCTTCGTGCTCGGTGGTGGAATAGTTCCTTTCTACCTTAGATAGCCTTCTGCTCGCAAATGCTATAGGATGGTCCAAGCCTTATCCACTAGCCTATGTCAGTACTACTCCCAGCGCTATACATGACGCATCGACGTGTAAATGAAACTCCTTCTTCCAATTTGGGAAGACTAAAATTGGCGTGGTGACCATTTTTTCTTTCAACACATCCAGGCTCTTCTTATAGCCCTCGTTCCAATAGAATGTGACATCCTTCTTCAACAACTTTTCCATAGGTGTGGTGATCTAGGCATAGCCTTTGATAAACTTCCTGTAATATCTCGTGTGTCCTAGGGTAGCATGCAGTGGTTTCACACTCCTTGGCACCTCCAAGTTTAATATCACCGTGATCTTCGCAGGGTCTACCATCAGTGCTTGTCTACAAACCACATGACCCAGTAGGGTCCTAAAAGGAACACAAAACAGACACTTCTTCAGATTGAACATGATCTGGTATCTTTGACATGTATCGAGCGTCAGGGACAGGCTTTCTACATGGCATTTCACAATCCCAAACACAGTCCAATCATCAAAGTATACTTCCAAGAACTTATGAATAAACTCCTTGAACACAACAACGATTACACGCTAGAAAATAGCAGGTGCATTCTTCAACCCAAACGGCATTATAGTGTACTGAAAACATCCCCACTCAGTCTCGAAGGTCATCTTTCTCCTATCCTCTGGCACGATTTTGATCTAGCGGTATCCTGAGAACCCATCAGTGAATGAATATTCTTCCTGGCCACCTACATTGTCCAACACTTCGTCGTTGAACAGAGTCAGAAAAGGATCATGTACGCAAGCATCATTTAACTTTTTGAGATCCATGCATATCCTTATTTCATCCTTCTGCTTCTTCTCCTGTACCACCATTGGGCTTACCCAGTCAGATTCTTCCACCAGCTCAATGATGCCTATCGTGACCATCTTGTCTAGCTCTAAGCAGACCTTCTCCTTATACTTCAAATTGAGATGGTAAGGTATTTTTTTAACCAGCTTCGCTTCAGGTTTCAACATAATCTTCATAACACCTAGGTCCCTGATTATCCCTTTTAAATCCATAAACTTGGTAAGGAATAAATCTTTGCATTCACGGAGTAATTCAGTGACCTTATCCACCATCACGTCGTCCTAGTAATCTCCAATCTTCACGAATTTGGGCTATGCCTCTATACCAATGTTTACTTGTTTTGTTTTCAGTAGCACAATTATGTCAGGATTCTTAACATGCGGTCCTTCAACCTTGCGGCAACCTTCTGTTTCAAGGATGTTAATTTTTCGTGGATCCTCATCCTCTTCTTCAACAGTTATGTTATAACATTCTAGTGCATGACTCAGCTGAGTAGCCCACTTAGGTTGAATCAGGTCTAAAGGATCCTGTGGTATCCTAAAGATTGTTGCTTTCACCTCTTGCAGTGCCTCATCAATACAGTCAAACCCATATTCAAAACTGAATGTCATTATGAATCCTTCGCGCCAAATATCCCATTCAGATGTACCATGGTGGAGCTCTATTTCTACATACCAGTTCATCGTGACGACATCTAGGGTGTGATAGAACAAGTGCACCCATTCAAGTTGGGGCTTCTCTTGATAAGCCTGAGCCCATTTGTCCAAGTGCGCACACGGATCATCCTACCCATCACACCTGTCTGTCATCTGAACCTTTCGCTTCCCAAAGTGAGTTATCATCATCTTCCTACACTTGCACCAATCATCAAAGCTTCCCTTGTGCATACCCCACCAACTTGCAGGCGTAGCGTGCGGTGACCAGTCCAATGCCTAGAAGCGCTGCTTTTCTGGTACCTCCCTTTAAAATGCATCCAAAAATATATCTATTTTATTCAGGCCATCATAAATAGGTAGATTTCTTACCTCTGACGACACGCAGAACAACAATTGGGTCATCATGTTACAACTCAGCGTAGTTACTTCATGTAATTGATTCTGCCAGCGACCTAACTCTTCATCAAATTCTGAGGTGCAGGAACTCTCGCGATCCCATGTAATTCATCCATCCACTGTTGGATTCACCCAATATTGGTCTCGCATTGTTATCTTATAGATATAGTCCATATCGTCATTGCTCTCATAATCACGAACTGGTTTAGTATAGTGCGATCCCTCAACAGGATCTAGGGGTACTATTACACGAAGTGATTTCTTCTCAAATATCATCTTTTGCTTCTTTAGACTGATTACCCCATTCATATCAATAGCCCAATAAATTCCCAGGAGCACGGGATAAGGGTTTTTGTCATCCACAATTTCTTCTACTTCAAAGTCAGCCAGTGCTTGCACCTTCAATAACTATAGTCACCCCCTGCAGTCATCCCATGGGGATGATCTTCTATTGATTTGTCATCCTTAGCTAAATCAGAGACCATTGTAGCGTGGGTCTCCCCATCCGCTCCCAAGTCTGTTTTGGTAGGATGTTCATGTCTAACCCGAGGTCCAAGATAACCTAATCCATCTCATACTCTCCTATATGCGTAGTCAGTCTCATCTCCTATCCTGTCCTTCTTTTATGCTTACCTATCTTTCTTACTATGTGTAGCTTGCTCGGGGTGTTTTTGGTGCATCTATTTATAAGTTCCTATAGCCCTTTCACAGCCTTACTATCCCGTAGTAACTTCATATAGGTCTCCAGGAAGGTTGTGAGCATAGAAGGATCCATCTCCTGATTAGGCTTATCCTTGCTTCTTGACATGGAGGCCTCAGGGAAGCTCTTCTTCACCTCCATGAATGTTTCACGTGCGTGCTCTAAATCGAACTCAGTCTCCTTCGTTGGAGCTTTGTGAACCCATGTACTGTCTTCGAGTTGTTTCCCCTTAGAATCTCCTATTGTGATTCCACTTCGGAGCACTATATTTACGTTCGGATCCTCTTCGCACGGCTTAAACCTCATAGTTTGCAGGTTCTAAGTTGGTTGAGCGCATAGCGCCCCATTATCACGTATCCTTGCTATTAGCGTAGGATAGTCTTCTATTTCGTGATCAAACAGAGTGCAATACTTGCATGACGAACATGTTGGGTTAGTACAATCACGAGCATAATGTCCTGGTCCTCCAAAATTGTATCATATCAACTGTCCCTGACCTCTGCCAGGTCCTCCTCCACCCCGACCTTGTCCGCGCCCCTGAAATCCTATCCGCGCCATCTCCACGCTCTGGTCAGGGGGTCACATTTCTACATGTACCCTATAGGCGGGTGTTTTATCCATCATCAGCTCATAGCTTCTGCAGTTGTTCTCATCATGCCCTACTGACCTACAGAAGTTGCAGAATAGTTGTTGCGGTGTTTGTACAAACTTCTACAACAAATGATAGTTATCTATGGCATGTTTTCCTGCTACCTGACATATAGTGCACCACAATGCAGGCCCCATGCTCGGTCCTACCTGAGCTTTTGGCCAGCATCAGTCCTCCTCATGCAATATAGTTCACAAAGAATAGGCAATGGTCTTTGTCATGCCCTTGACCCTTGCATTTCAGGCACCATACCTCCTCGCGCACCTTTGGTCGAACTGTTCTGTTGTGCTTCAAAATTTGCATCTCAAGGCAAAGATTTTCAACTGTGCATGGATCTACTGAAATCCTAGATTTGGATCTTGCATCAATATTTCATGTAATCTCATTGCAATCTCCAAGGCCTCTGCTTGAGTCGTTATCTCCTGTTGTGACAATGAAACCCTCAGGTGAGGTAGGAGTGAAACCACAAACCATTCACAATGTTGTTTGTCTGTTAAATTCATATTAGCTTCACGGATCTTACACTTCAACCTATGGTCTAATTCCCAAGGTGTCTTGCTTGGCTGCATCACGATTTATTTGAACCCCAAAATAGACTGTGCTATAGATTTAGGCCTACTAAATTCCCTATTCAGTGTTGTATGGATGTCTACCACTCCAGCATTCAGGTTATCATTAGAGTACATGATATACCAGGTTAGCATGCAATCTTGTAGAGCACTAACCAATGTCACCTTCTTCATGTGATCATCTATAATTCCTTGAGCTTCCCTTACAGTTTTTACAATGAACCATAATTGCTCCGGGTCATCATTTCCCAAGCCTTTGAACAAAGGAAGCTTTACTGAATTTGCCATACTGAACTACGGTGGGGGCAGAGGTGGTACGAGTGAAGTTGTTGGTGAGGGTGGTGAAGTTGGAGGTGGTGTGGGTGGAGGTGGCAGTCATGGGAATCCTTGTCTTATCAACTGAATAGCACCTCACTGAGAAGCCTACGCTATCCCCTCTTTGTCACCTCGCGAAGGTGAAATCAATGGACTATATTCATGACCCTTTTTTCCTTCGTTCCTATAAGTTTTTCCACTTCACGTAGCTCTGAACATCAAGGTAGTTGCATAACCCTCTTTTCGCACAATAACATTTTAATCCAGATATTCAAAGATTTCAAGAACTTACCTTGTGGTCCTTTGAAAAAGCGTCACTTCGCCTCACTGTAGCTGACTGAGGTGTTGACCACGAATTTAGTTATGAATTATCCTATGACGGGATCAAGCCAATGATTGACAGCACATGCGACCTTATCCTTCGATGCTTCCAACCCTCACACTAGCTCTGGGGATCACACAATAGGACCGTCAAGTTTCCACCTTCCTTGGCTATCTGCTAGCTTCGCGATCCACTCGTATAGCTCAACTGGAAAGGAACGGAAAAAGATCTTGTGGATCTCTGTATATAGGTACCTTTCTAGCCATTTTTCCTTTGTTAGTCGTGGACTTCTGTTTTCTTGCGCCATGAATTCGTGGATATTTCTATCCAACTAGCCTCCAATCTCTTTCTTAGTTGGATTCTAGTGATACGACATCACACATCTCTTATGCAGATTTTGGTCCTGGCAACGGAACCATTTGTTGGCTTGAGGAGGCCTGACCCAGGTTCAACGTTAAGTAGCCAAACAAATACCTACACTACTAGCCCTTTCAGCATCAGTCTGTGGAGTGCGGACCAAAGTCTGACGTGAAGCAATATGGGGGGATGTTGGAACAAAGTTTCCACACCCTGAGATGGTTGTGACGTCATTTTATTCCTTCTATTCCTGCCTTCCCGTAGGTTAGTTAGTTCTACGGCTCTATCTTCCTAACCCCTTATTCCTCCCTTCGATACCTCCGCAAAAGAGTATGGTTGGCCTTCGCGCAACCCTAACCTTCAATTCAAATACTTTTGCACTACTAAGGTAGCATATTGCACATATTGTCAAGTTACCTTAAGAATCTTACTTATCTTGTTAGATAATTACAGTTAGCACCACGTAAATAGATTTTCTTACTTGTGTTTAGTTACCCAATGTAATTGCATTCATTTGCACATCATATAAGCATTAGAAAATAAATTCATACATAAAATTACAAGATGCATTAATCGGAACAAAAGCACAGAATTTGCAGAATACTTCTCTTTATTCATATCTTCAAGTGATTACATACTCTATTCACCCTACACACATAGTTGTAGGGGTCCACACTCTCAATTATGAACTTCCTTCCTAGGCCTTTGCGCACTCAGCTGCAAAGCCTCTACCTATGCTACGACCCAAAACATAGACTTCTTCCTTCAGAACTATTACTATCTTCTTCCTGACATGACTCTAAAACTATTTAGATCTTAGCTCTTTTTATGCAATCCCATGGTCCACGGACCATGGGTAGATCTTTTATAGCCAACTTTACTTTACAAAACTAAGGGCAGATTACCCTTTATGACTTATGACACTTTCATGCTCCACGCCCACAAAATATAGAGTCTTTACAAGTTTATTGCAAAATTTGACCAAAACATGGGCTTTTAGCCCCAAAACTGTCCTTTAGGGGATCACGTTCCCAACATGCACTAAAGTTGGCAAGTGTGGGTATTATTCCACATAACAGTTGTCGGCATTAGGAATTGTTTATTTTTGAAGCAATAGACCCAAGCAGTTGCAATCCTAACTAATGTATATTTGTATTTAGAAATAGGTTGTAATTACTTTTAGTTTTGATAAGCATGAGAATCGTGAGATTCTCATGACTGATCTATTTATAATTTTAGGTATGTAATAACTATAAAAGAAACATAATTTCCTATATACAAGGATGACATATAGAAGAGTATTGTTACTATGCTTCTGCAACTCTAAATTATTTTTAATATTAATCATTACGGTGATGATGTTACTGCTCTTCAACTGACTCATTAATTACTTTTGTGTTATTCATGTGTCTTTCTAAGGAGGAAGGGCCCTCCTCTTTGGCAGGGGCTGCAATGGTAGAGGTAGTGTACATTCTGGTTTCGCTAATTTTTATATGGTTTCTTTTTGTTGTTGCATAAATTGTGAATTAAATTCATTGTTAAGAGGAGATAGGAAGGCTTCATTGAATCATGGTTTGATACACCACTTCCAGCTATCACTTAAAGAAAGTTTTTCTTCTCTTGTACCAACAAAAGGAAAGCAATGCTCTATCCCATGCATGCACAGAGAAACATGGACTGCATGTTTTATTGTTGCTAATTGCTCTACTTTCGATTCTTTCTCAATCCTAAGCATTGGGAAAGCACATCTCACTCTGTTTCAATTTATATTATGTTGTTACACTGAGTTAATCAACCGAATGGTAGTAACCAGCTGGAGTAGATATTATTCGCTATGTGGAACGCCCTTACTTTGGTAGTTACGAAGTGTGATTTCAATTCTATGGAGTGTTTTTATTTCTACATGAATGATTTGATTCAGCGACATCTTTTATTGTTCTCTCCATTTTCTCATTCTTGGTTGTAGTGTATCAGCACAAACAATATGAACTCCATTGAAACAGTAAGACCTACCCTGGGTTGACAATTAAATGTTGCAATCTCAGTCAATTAGGATTGATTAAAACATCACTACATTTTGGTGTCATTACTGGGGATGGTAGTTGATGATACAGTCAGCCAAGTTGTTTGTTTGATGATAGAGTGTTCCTAATCCACAATCGTTGGGTAGTAAAACAAGAGGTAAGAACCTATGCATCGCTCTAACATAATTGGGTGAGCTCACCATTGTGACCACTAGGGCACTTAGGGTAGGGCATTTTGGTGTTTTATTTAGCATGTCTTCAGCTCTTCAATTGTTGGGTGGTAAGATGAGAGGTAAGAACTTGTGCATCGCTCTAACATACCTAGGTGGGCTCACCACTGTCAAAGAATGAGACACTTAGGGTGTGACTTAATACACATAGGGTCCATGTGTGAAACTGTAGGAATTATAGAGATACCAAAACTACCCTCACTCTAATTAGTCACAGGAAAAACTGGTCATAAAAACGAAAGGAAGAGTGTAGATTTGCGAAAGAAAACATTTATCCAAGAACTAATCTCTAAGGTAGAAAAGGAACAGTCCAACTCTCAAAAGGATTCAAGGAAAACAAGGCTGCAAAAAGCTGTTACTCTCATAACAAGGGTAGAAACCTCTGATTCCTCTATCTCGGGACCATATCATTCTAAAGCTAGCACCCACACTCCCAAGATCAAGAATCCAATCCAGGAGGAGGAGGGGGAAGCTAGTAGCCAGAACTTGATGACCGAGGGACAAATGGAAATTGAGGGGAAACATCAAACACTTGAGATGGAAGAGCACTTGTTGGTTTATCAATATACAGATACAGGTAGTGTGGTGAAAAAGCCAACCCCAAGGATACCTGAGCCATCAATCACACGTGCAAGACCATCACAAGAACAGTTTGAAGGACGTCTGTTGCAACAAGGACTAGAAGGATTAGTCATGGGGGACAACAATGAAAACAACACTAAAGAAAATGCTACCATCACCACCTTTGAGTTCCTAATCTAGGATATCGGAGGTGAAGCTCCTATGAAAAATATTCCTCTATCATCATTACCATCCTTCTAGGGGATGACTATGGAAGATCCAGACACCTTTTTATTTGAGTTTGATGTCTTATTCAGAAGTTATGATTATACCTCAAATGCTTAGAAATTGAAATTATTTTCTACTACTTTAAAAGGGGAAGCCTTGAGATGGTTCATGGGACTAGGCTCCACTTCTATTCGAACATGGAATGATATGAAGGAGACGTTCTTATCAAAGTACCAAGACTATTGTAGAATGAGGGACTTAAGGGAGGAGGTATTTAGAATGACACAGAAGGAGGATGAGAGCCTGGAATACTATGTAGAACAGTTCCACTATAATCTGTAGAGGTATAAGCACAATGATTTAGACCATGAAATCTTGAAGGCTCTATTTATCAAAGGAATGAGGGACGACTTTCTTGACACCCTGAACCTATTAGGGAAGGGGGGTATATCACAAGAACCATTTGGTGAAATTGTAAAGCTCTATCTAAGATACTCTAGAGGATCATCTAAGGGGAGGTGCACAATTCGAGATGCCTCTACCCGAATACAGAAATCTACAGGAGGAGGAGTAACTAGAGAAAAGATCAGGAATTTGTTTGAGAATTTCAAGATCGATATCCTCAGTATTCTCTATGCCCAAATAACGATAGTGCAGATCAAGAAGACACAAGAGGAAGATCATACACCTTTGGTTGCATTCTGTCTGAATTACCAGAAGAAGCATCCTTTAAGGGAATGCGAATTGAACAACATCAACTTGTGTAATATTTGTGAGTTGGAACATTCAACAAGGAAATGCTGGAGCTTCCTAGACTAAAGGCAGTACTTAGAGAGTCAAGTGAGGAGGTGCAGTCCTCTTATTTCATCGCACCAAGGAGGCCATGGAAACCATGACCTCCAGGTATGTGTCAAGATTTTTCCTCTTTCAATTCGTGGAACAATACATATAATACTCATAAATATCCATGGCAATATCCTGCTCCTTCTTTAGCACAGTTTCCTTCACCCTGGAGCCAGTGGTCTCCATCTCCCTCTATCCAATATCCTCAATCTCAACCATATCCTTGGAATCAGAACTGAAGAGAAAATTCCTATAATACAACTTTACCTAGATTACCCATAAAACAACAGCTGCAATTATCTCCTTTCCAAACTCCTGCTCCTGCACCACTTTTACGACCCCAACTACCTGTGCAACCTAACTCAAACTCAAATAATAAAGTAGCTTAGGGCATAGAGGCTCTGACTAACTTCCAAACCTACCTTATTACTCCTATGGGGCTTAATGAATTTCAATTGCGATCGCTTAAGGTAATTAAACCAAGTCACTCCCCTATCATTACAATGGAGGAATGTGAACCATTCAGAAGAGATGTCAAAGGCTTTGAGGTAGTTGATATGCCTATAACAGCTAATACAGAGGAAGTTGTTATGTCTATAATAGCCAACCTATGAAGAACTGTTACTACTTTAATAGCCAACTTGGGAAAGGTTGATACACCTGTAACAATTGACTCAACTGTCGCAACTCAGGAACCTCCGTACCCTCAAAGATTAGCTAAACCTAAAATTACTTCACATCTCGAATCTGATTTTCTTAGGGAGTTGCAAAATCTGCATGTACTAATTCCTCTGTTGCAAGCCCTTAAAGAAGTACCTATTTATGCTAAAACAGTGAGAGATTTGTGCATCAAGAAACCTGGGAGGAAGCCTAAAGACCCTACCACCACACATGTGATGGGGAAACTACTTGAATTAATGTCTGCTCAGCCTCTTCTAACTAAGTATAATGATTCTGGAAATCCTACAGTTATTTTCTACATTAATGATCAGCCCATAGCTAACACGTTGATCGATCTTGGGTCTACCATTAATGTAATGAAAAAGGACCTCTTTACCACTCTCAGGCTACAAGGACTTAGACATACTCCTATTCTACTTGAATTAGTGGACAAGTCCCGCGTTAAACTCGAGGGAGTGTTAGAGGATATAGTGATTATAATAGCTACCTGGAGGTATCTGGCTGACTTTCTTATCTTACAGCCAAAATCCAATTTGGGGGGACATCCTTTGATCTTAGGGAGACCTTGGCTGGCCACTGCAGATGTATTTATGGGCCGCAGATCTAGATCTATGGTGATCTCGGATGGTCAAGCAACAAATAACCTTAATATTTACCCCCCCAAAACCAAATGTGGATGCAAACAACCCTTGGTGGGATGCGTTTGAGCCTAAGTCAGATCTTTCCTTGCCACTCCTCACTCTGGGGAAAGCCTAATATTTCAAATATGAGACAGAAGATGATGTCATTAATGGTTTTATTAGCAACTTGTTTTTTTTCACTTCTGTTCAAAATGTGAATGAGGAATAAGAGGTGGAAGATATAAATTTTGAACAAATGAGAACCACTCTAAATATCGACAGTGGTCTAATTGAGATAAAACCTGGAAAGTTTTTAAATATTAATCCCAACCTGATTGTTGAGCAAAACCAATTGTTGTTACAACTGTTAAAGAAATACAAAAAGGCATTTGCATGGGACTATATGGATATGAAAGGGATCCACCCTAACCTATGCACTCACCGTATTTATTTGAAGGATGGCTGCAAAATAGTCAGACGACCACAGCACCGCATGAACCCTGCACTGAAGGAGGTGGTGAAGGAATAATTACAAAAACTCTTGAGTGCTAATTTTATTTATCCGATATCTGATAGTGAGTGGGTGTCGTCGCTTGTCATCATTCCTAAAAATAATGGCAAGTGGAGATTCTATGTATATTACAGAGAACTATTTAAGGACACTCAAAATGACCATTTTCCTTTACCATTTATAGATCAGATCCTTGTTACACTTTCTAGAAAGAAATTATTTTCATTTTTAGATAGATTTAGTGGCTACAATCAGATACAGATTTCCCCAGAGAATCAGGATAAAACAACCTTTACTTGCCCTTAGGGAACCTTTGCATATAGAGTAATCCCTTTTGGACTCTGTAATGCGCCAGCAACCTTTCAAAGGGAAATACTGGGGATTTTTTTCTGAAATGTTGAATGACTGCCTTGAAATCTTCATGGACAATTTTACACCTTATGGAGATTCTTTTGAAACATCATTAGTTAATCTAGAAAAAGTGTTGGAACGGGGTGTACAGACTAATGTTGCTTTGAGTACTAAAAAATGTCACATGATGATGACTGAAGGGATCGTGCTTGGACACTACATTTCCACTGAAGAAATCAAGGTAGACCCTACAAAAATAGAGGTAATTTGGAAAATTCCAACACCTAAGATGCAAAAAGAGGTATGTAGTTTCTTGGGGCATGCAGGGTATTATAGGAGATTTATAGAAAAAAATTCAAAAATTACATCACCATTATTTTCCTTGCTCATGAAGGATGTCGACTTTTTGTGGACAAGAAAGTGTGAGTAGGCCTTTTAAAGCTGAAATGTTGTGTATCAGCAGCTCTGGTCTTGTGAGGACCTAATTGGGAACTATCGTTTCACATAGCTACATATGCATCTGAAATTATTGTAAGAGTTGTTTTGGTCCAACTGTAGGATACAAAACCTTATGCTATTTACTACATAAGCAAAAATCTAACCCCAGCTAAGCTCAACTACATAGTGACCGACAAGGAGTTCTTAGCAGTCATGAATGCCATCAATAAATTCTGACATTATATCAAGGGGTATCAACTATTTGTGTACACTAACCATTCTGCCATTCATTTTTTAATGAATAAGCCAATTACCAATGGAAGAATCACAAATTGGTTATTGTTGTTACAAGAATTTGATATCACAATTGTCGATAAACCTTGAAAAGATAATGTAGCAACTTATTTTCTTTCTAGATTAACTATTGATGACAATTTCATTCCTACTAAGGATTATTTCCCTGATGAATATCTCTTTTCTATTTCTACTTACACACCTTGGTACATTGATATAGCCAATTATCTTGCTACAAGAAAGTTTCCACAATATTTGTCCTCCAAGGAGAAAAGAAATATTATACAGCAAAGTGCTACCTATACCTGGATAGATGGGAATCCTTATCACACTGGAACAAATTTCCAAATCAAATGTTGTGTTAGAGAAGATGATATCTTTGACATCCTTAAATCTTGTCACGAGGAACCTTGTGGAGGGCACTTCACAGACAAACGAACAGGATGCAAAGTCCTTTCAATAGGGTATTATTCGCCAACAATATTTAAGGATGCCAAGAAGTTTGTGAAAGGACATGATAGTTTCCAAAGGATGGGCCAACCACTACAATCAGATGAGATGTTGTTACAACCCAAAATCATCTTAGAACCTTTTGAGAAATGGACCCTAGATTTTGTGGGACCAACTAATCCTTCATCTAGACAAAAACATTACATCTTGGTCTGCACTAACTATGTCACAAAATGGGTTGAGGCAAAGACACTTACCAGAGCCACAGAGCAAGTTGTTTCATACTTCCTGTTTGAAGACTTCTTTGTCTGATTTGGCATACCCAGGGAGATAATCATAGATGGAGGGCCCCAATTTACATCCCATATGATCCAGAAGTTGGTTGAAAAATATAAAATCCATCCTAGAATCACAACACCTTATAATCCACAAGTAAATGGCCATGTGGAAAGCACTAACAAAGTCATTGAGGGGATCCTTACTAATATTGTGACTAGTCACCAAAGGAATTGGGCTAACAAACTTTCAGAAGTGTTGTGGGCATACAGGACTACATGGAGGAATACCACGGGATTCCCACCATATGAACTTGTGTATGGCAAAAAATACCTTATTTCCCGTTGAGTTTGAAATCAAGACACTAAGAACAACATTGCAGGTAAATTTAGATCTAGCTACAACACAAAAGTAGAGATTGATTCAACTCAATGAATTGGAGGAGAAATAGCTAATTGTTATCTAGCAAACATAGACTATCCAGCAGTAGAGAGCTAAGTGGCACTACAAGTTCATCAAGAAAAGAAGTTCCAGAAAAGAGATTGGTCTCTCTTATATGACTCAAGATTCAAATACTTCAAGGGTAAGCTCTGCACCAGATAGCTAGGTCCCTATGAGTTATATGCAATCTTTGACAATGGGACGGTAAATTTAGTGCCTATTGATAGTGTGAGGACACCATTGCTTGCATATTGGCACCGTCTTCTGTTATATCACAAAACTACTTCAAGGGATTTATTCATCAACATTGTCACAAATTCGGATCTTCAGATTACAGGAACAGGGGAAAGTCACCCTGTGCTGCAAAAATTCTAATTTTTCCAATAAGTGTAACAACTGAAAATAAACTAAGGTTGGCAGCTGTTACACCTTCAAACTTAAAAATAAAAAATAAAAATAAAAATAATAATAAAATAATATGGTTGTGAAAACCTTTTCCGGGCGCTGACATACAATTTTTGTAGCAGTTGAAAACCACCTTGTGACAGTTGTTACACTCTGTAACAACATTTGTTATTTCAAAGCATACCTTACGATAGTGTTCTTACATGATCTTTTCTTCTCTATTTTTGTAAAAATTAATAATATATAACAGTCGTCTTGGTTGTTACACCTATAACAGTCGACGACTTTTAGAAATAAGTGGAATAGGATATTTTATTGCAATAAATAGCAGGCATCATCGTGGTTCTTTTCATCGGAGTTAAGTTCATGCATCTCGCCACCGAAGCTAGGTTCGCGCGTCTCACCACCCATGACTTCTCCCCACATCACCCAGGTATGCCATACAAAGGTAATATTGTTATTCACTTTATTTGGTAATTATGGAAACTTAACATGAATTTTGATGCCCGAGGACAGATGTCACATTTAAGTCGGGGGGGAATCATATTGCGACATGACCTTCACATGGCCTGTGATTATTCAAAAAAACTATAATTAAGGCATGATGACCTAGTAATTATTATTACTTAATGCTTGATCATACCAAAGAGGGGAAGTGTACCTTCGATGAGACCTCCCATAACTCAACATTAATAAGGCAATATTATTGTGCAATACGAACCATGATTGCAAAATCCAAACTTGAAATCCTCACCTGCACCACCCTACCATTTACCCCTGCTAGAGCATTGCATCCCCATTGAGAGTGCTCAGAGAGGTGGGAAAAGAATAGTTGCAGGCTAAAATAGCTAAGTAGTGTTTCAACTTCCCTAGAACTTTTGAAGGAAAGGAAAAGGAAGAAAAATAGCACTGAATTTGCATAGCAATGGGTGGAGCATAAATTCGGCATGAGCCAGGGTCCATAGAAGCCTTGGAGAATTGCCCTAAATCATGCCAGAATTTCAAGGATGCAGTCTGGTTTGAGTTCTTCCAGAGGTTGGAAGGATCAGACAGTGGAGTTGCCATGGAATTTGCAAAGAATTTAGAGATAAACCAGACAGAGGTTAGGGGGTTGAAGCTGGAGGTTACAGAAGAGGTGATTGCTCGAGTGACAAGATTACTAGTGGAAGGAAAGAGGTGGTTTAGCAAGAAGGTTAATGACCCCTCCCTGAAGGGGAATTTCCTCCAAGAGGAAGAGTCACTGGTAAAGAAAGGGAGGGGGATCAACAGGTTGTCACTTCTCCAGCCATGGGTTGATGTTGCCCTCTACCTCATCAAGTACATTACTTGCGAGGGAAGGGCAACAATTGTGTTCAATTACCACTTTCGATTGCTAAATCACCTTCGGCATTGACAGCTAATCAATCTTCCCTACTTCTTTTTGGGAAACATTAGGCATATGGCCGCAGCTGTGAAAATAATTGCGTATCCAAAAACATGCGTCACCAACCATGGCCTCATCAAGCTCATTGTTTTGGATACCTTAAGACTTCAGGGTAGGAATTGGGAATAATTTATGAGGAAGAAGTCCAAGAACACTTGTAGGAGGAAAACCAAGACATCTGAGGAAGCTCTAGCGATGACAAAGGAGTAGCCCCAGCCTTCAACAGTAAGGGTTGGTCAATGGTAAGAGGCTAGTTAACAAACCAATTGGTGATAGGAGGCCAAAGCAGAGGATAAGGGTTAACAAGCACCTAGAGTCCCCATCCATGTCAAAGAAGAAAAAAGATGCAGTAGAGCATAAGGATGAGGAGCAGGCTCAGCCAGAGGAACCTTCTTCACCTAGTATGAGCAAAACTCAATCCTTGTTATTAAGAATTGAAAAATTAGAAACAAAATAGAGAGCTAAGGGAACAACTAGCAGAGGGGAAGGTAGAGACAAGAGACCCAGGGTTAGACACTTTGGCTGAGGCTGTGGACATGGACAGGAGAAGAGATATCCTGGGCACTGTGTGCACGACCTGTGCTAAGAAGCTAGTGACAACAGGGTTTAGAGTCAGTGTAGCAGACACCATCTCGAGGGAAACATAAACTGAAATCTGGGAGGCTGACACACAAAAACCCATTGAGGACATTTTCTTTACACAAGAACAAGCAACTGTGATGGCACAGTCCACAGAAAGTGATCTGGTAATGAATACACAAGAGCCCTTAGCTGACACTGCTATTACACAAGAACCAGCGATAGAGATGGAATTCAACCAAGGAAAGGAAGGAGAATTTGACATCCACAAGCATGTGGTTAGCACTATTGTTACACAAGAACCAGTAGTGGAGACATAAGCGTACCTAGGGAAAAATGATAAACAAAATTTTGTGGATGACATTGTTGTTACACAAGAACCAGTAGTGGGAATGGAAGTTGATCAGGGAGATAAGAAAACTGTAACAAAATCCATTGATGAAGCTATTGTTACATAAGAACCAGTAGTGGAAGTGGAGCAGTTTCACCCTCAGGAGGTTGTTACACCCTCAATTGATAGTGCATATGGGAGAACACTGGGTCCTGATGAAGGATGGTGTTCTGAAAATATGTTGTTGTTACCAGAGCTATAGAAATGGAAGCAACAGGTGCTCTCTCTACAAGAGTGGGTGATCTCACTCAAGGCACACAAAAGGATGATGGATTCCCTTAGGGAGAAGTGGTTAAAGGAAGAATAGGAGAGAGAATGGGAAGCACGAAGGCATAAATAAGACATGAAGAAGAAGGATGAACAACTGTGTCAGTTACAGCTACAGGTCTCGGACCTGATGAATGACAAGATCAAGGTCCGTGACCTTGCCCTAAATCTTCTAGCATGTAGGTGGTCATCCCCGTCATATCAGTGTTCCTTTTGAAACGATATTATTTATTTCAATTAAAAGAAGTTTTTTAGAATAGGTCTTATTTGGGTTCTTCAACCCGAACTTTTCTTGAGATTTTTCGCTCCTACGATTTTGATGAATAGAGCTTGCTTTGCGAGCTATTTTTGCATAATATCATGTGTGAGTATGTCAGCATGAAAATGGTAGCAAGCGTCTTCTCCTATATGGGAGATTTGCAGTTGTGGGCCTTTCTTTCGTTTATGAGAAACCAGATTGAGTGGCATCTGGCCATGAAATGAGCAGAATCTAATGAAGAAAGGATAACATTATGGGTCAGAGCATAACCAGGGATTTTTTATGAACTCAGGCATGAGTTTAATCTATTCCTAACCACTATAGATATTAGGGAACAGGCAATCGTCTATAGGGAAAGGATTGTGAGGATGTGACTCAATCTACATGCACATATGAAAAGTTGAGCGCTAGTATGATGTCTTAAATGCACCGAGGCCTGTAGCACTAAGTTGCAAGAAGGGGATCCTTTTGAATACATAAATTTCATGGTTTTTGTTACACTGGTGCCTGAGTATGCTCGGATCGTGAAAACATTGGGGACATTTTGGATTGGGCTCAGATTCAAATTTCCTTGATTTGGTTGCCAGTAGAAGAGTATTAGTCGAACTACCACCTATGTGATTACGAAGAAGAATCCTAGCCATGTTAGTTGATGGCCATTCAAGGGCACAAAGCTCCGGGTGAAGACACTATTGGTTCTTACAATTTTACGGAATTGCATCGGGGGTATAGCAGGAGAAGCTGAGATTCTACATGGGGAAATGCAGTTGCTTCAATCGAGGGGAGATGTTGGGTGTGACGTTTTACCTATGTTCTGCACCTTCTTTCCCCATTTTTGATCCTCTTATCCTCCATGCCTATGAACTTTACATGATTAATCCCCCTTTTCGTCACTTTTGTAACATATTCTATTGTCATGTTATTTTATCGTATTTTACTGAATAAAATGATACTTTATCCCTTTTTGCGGCTAAATGGGGTGAGAATTGGAGGAGTATTTTGGGAAGCTCTTCTCCTTTTCAAGTGTTTCTCGCGGGAACAAGGTTATGGAGTAAACAGGTAGTTCTAATCAATTAAAGAGTAGGGTAGAGCAGTTCGTTGTTACACCCTGTATGTTATTACAGGCTGTTGTTACACATTGAACGTTGTTACAGGATGTTGCTACACTACGCAATGATACAAAGGTTTGTTGTTACACCAAGGGTGTTGTCGCCAGTGATTTTCATAACATCCCAAATAGTTATTCACTTGTAGGATGCTGTTGTACTGGAGCTAGCAAGTGTGGGTACTATTCCACATAACATCAGTCGACATTAGGAATTGTTTATTTTGAAAGCAATAGACCCAAGCAGTTGCAATCCTAACTAATGTATATTTGTATTTAGAAATAGGTTGTAACTACTTTTATTTTTTATCAGCATGAGAATCATGAGATTCTCATGATTTATCTATTTCTAATTTCGGGTATGTAATAACTGTAAAAGAAACTTGATTTCCTATGTACAAGGACAACATATAGAAGAGTATTGTTACTTTGCTTCTGTAACTCTGAATTATTTTTAATATTAGTCATTACGATAATGTTGTTACTGCTCTTCAACTAATTCGTTAATTACATTTGTGTTATTTCTATGCCCTGCTAAGGAGGAAGGGCCCTCCTCTTTGGCAGGGATTGCAGTGGTAGAGGTAGTGTACATTCTGATTTCACTAATTGTTATATGGTTTCTTGTTGTTGTTGTACAAATTGTGAATTACATTCGTTGATGTTCCAATTTATATTATGTTGTTACACTGAGTTAATCAACAGAATGGTAGTAACCAACTGGAGTAGATATTAGTCACTATGTGGCGCACCCTTACTTTGGTAGTTGTGAAGTGCGATTTCAATTCTATGGAGTTTTTTTATTTCTACATGAATGATTTGATTCAGCGACATCTTTTATTGTTCTCTCTATTTTCACATTCTTAGCAATAGTGTATCATCACAAACAGTGCGAACTCCATTGAAACAACAAGACCTACCCTAGGTTAACAATTAAATGTTGCAGTCTCGATCAATTAGGATTGATTAAAACAGCACTACACCCTAGTATTACACCAAGAGTGTTGCCACTTCTAGAGGCTCTTCAACTTACTCATCAACCCGAGGTTCACACAAACTTCGAGGTGATAGTGCTATATACACAGTGGATGAATTCTACTCATGCAACCCTCAACTAGGTCACTTGATCATTAGGGCTCCAAGACCATTCCTCTACTAAACTTAAAGGAGATTAAGGACTGAAATAGAATGCAAAAGCTAGTCCTAGTGCAGAGACAGTAAATGATTTTCAACTCTAACTTTTAAATGTTGTCAACTTGCAAAATGCTAATGATTCCATTCATCAAAAACACAAGAATTGTGCTAACTGGAGAAAGAAAACTGCTCTAATTTGCAATCAATCATCTAGCTATCAGGTTTGATTAAAAACAAAATATCATCCTACCAATTCAAAACTCAAAATGCATGCTTTATTTATCTAATTCACACTTGCAGATTAGGTAAGGTCCTAACTTCAAAATTTGGAATGAAAGAACTAATGGTATTCACTCTTGCAGGAAATAAAAAGGAATGAAGGGAATGTCCTAGGTGGTACTTTTGGTCATGGAATCTAAATTGAGGGGTGAACCTACTCCTAAACTAATCTATGCTATCATTTCATGTCAAAACAGGGTCAAAATAGGCTTCTGCAAGTGTGCTATAGGATGTTGCTACAAGATTCTTGTAATGCTACAAGAAGTCCTGAAATGCTACAGGAAGTTGGCTGAGAGGGTTTGGAGAGTAAGGATGATGGGATGAAGTGATGAAAAGTTGAATTAGGGTTATGGGGAATGTAGGGAATGTGACCAACATCCCTAGCCAAGAACAACACTTCAGGAAGGCAAGATTTGGGCTAAGAGGGCTACTTACGGTGACCAAAAAATAGAGATCAAGAACATTGGTTGGCATTCATCATAAGGGAGTGGAGAATTCCTAAGTGGAATTGGTGAAAATATTCATTGCCTGCAGATCCAATAGCCCTGCAATATCACATGCACATGTTCTGTTGGCTTAAGGGGGGCTGACCTAGGTTTAGAGTTGTTCGTGCCAACCAACAAAACCCTAAATGTTGGCCCTTTCAACAACATCCTACATAGCGCAGGTTACAGTCTCACTCGAAGCAGTATCGAGAGATGCTAGAACTAGGTTTTTGCATCCAGATATGGTGCGATAAGTAATCTTAAGCCTTTGTAGCTCAGATTTTCCTTCATGCAGACCTATGCCTTTCTATGGTTCGCTACTACAAGCCTAAGAAAACGACTCTTATACCTTCATGAAGACCTGCGATCAGACTCTACAGATCTAAAAGAAGCAGACTAACCACTTTCACGTAGTAAATACTAACCCTAGATCTGCCTTCGTGCAGATCTAACCGATTTGAATAACTATCATAATAGACTTTGCTAATACCTTCACGAAACTAGATCATTACTCAATTTATGCATGGACATTAATGATTTAACATATTCGTGCAGCAATTATACTTTATTCCACAGAAAATAGATCATTAAGAAATAAAGCATAACCTAAACATAAATAAGAATAAAACATAGAGACTAGATATTTGTTCCAAAATCAGTCTTTATTAGATTCACCATTCAATTTATAGATTCTTACACCCTGTGCACCCAACTACAAGGGCCCACACACTCAATTGTGGACTTGCCAAGGTCTACGCACACTCAGCTGCAGGAGTCTTCCCCTTTCACCTAAGTACAGGAAATAGATCTTTCATGCCTTAGCACTTGCCCAAAACAGTAATCATCTATCTTAGTTATTATCTCTATACTCGATATGACTCAAATATATAAAGCATTTTTACTTACAATACCATGGCCCGCGGCCTATGGGTGAGTCTCAAAACCGACCTATCAATTATCCAAACAAGGGGCTAAATCCCCTTTGACTCTTACTTAGATGCACGCTTTGCTTCCATATTTCGTGGAGACTTTACATTCTTTACACAATTCTTCTCAAAAATTGGTTAGACTAACCCAAAATTGACCCTAAGGACCCTATCCCAACAAGACCCCAACACAAAAATGGTGACTCACTCTCGAGTCACTCTGTTGGCGCCTTAATCTTATTGCAGAGGTCACTGAACGCGACCTGCAATGCTGCTACATTAGCAGAAGTTCTGTACTATGGCATGTTGCACTTCCTCAACCAGCTTTTCCATTGTCGAGCCTTCTACTACTAGGTGCTCATTCTTTGTGTCCATTGAAGTTTCTTTAACTTTTCCTAAAATAATAGAGTAAGCTGGCGGGCTTCCTTTATCCATGGTTATATTCTGGCCTTGAAAAGGGTGTCTTTTCTTTATAGCTCTTTAATCTATCACTACAGTTGTTTACCTTCCTACAATCGAGCCAGGCGTTAGACTGGCACCAAAGTGTGTGCAATCGCCCTGACTTCATCAAACCTCCGTTGTGTCTCTCGGATATCTATGTTAAGTTTCTGTAGGTTTGGGTCCTCCTGCAGATTCATCTATAACTCCATGGCCTAATCAAATATCATCGTGCAATCTATGACTATTGTATCCAAAGTGCCCATGCTTTACCTAATAGTTGCTTCGTGCTACTCCCAGACATCTCACGGAATGATTGACTGTAATTTTAGTTGTAGCTCTGAGATATTCATCTCGAAATCAAACGTGACTTTACCTATCTCATCCTTGGACGTGTAGATGGCAGCGTCCAATTTCCTGATTTTTGTTGTAGTTGCGGCATCCTCTGGAATGTTTAACTCTAGAACTGAGTTACATGCCTGTGTTATCACGGTCTCCAAGCTCTGACTTTGTGCTTCCATCTCTTCCTTTTCTTTCAGACCCTGAGCCTTCTCCATGAACATATATTTGTTGTTTACCTTGAATTCATTGATGACTGTAAGGGTGTGCTTCTCTCTAATCCTAAGTTTGTCTAAGACTCCCTGATGCAGTGCATGGAGAGTCTGAAGTAGTAGTGTGGCTAAGTTCACCCCAATGTCTTAATTGTGTTCAACACAGTGTGGTCTTCATCTAATTCCGCACGAATAATTCCTTCTAGTAAGGGTATGACTCTAAAGTCCAAAGTCCATTCCACCTCCAAAACTTTCTTGCTCCCTTACGCCAGGCTCGCTTACCCAACACTCACTTGAATTTAGCTTGTTTGGATCTGTAGCTTGCATAGATCCTTCTAGACACTCCCTAGCATCTACATGTACTGTTGTTCAAATTGCTGCCACATATCTATTGTGGTCTCTCTTACTTTATCCCCAATCTCATCTAGATCCCCTTTTGTGAGGATCATCAGGTCAATGCATGCTTGTTTATCTGATTTGTGCTTCTTTCGTGGGCCAGTGGTTGTCTCCTTACTACACTTCTTCAATGTGAAGGGAGTGCTCTGCTCCTCTCCTCCATCTCCACCCTATTCTAATAGTTCCTACTCTTCGGCATGCTGGGAAGCCGAAGCTTCGACTTCCTCCGTGTTGGTGCGCTCGGTCTCGACATGCTCTTTCATAGCGTGCTCTTTTTCAGCAGCTATCTTAGCAGCATCTTCTTTCTTCTTTTTTTCAGCCAATGCTCGTGTTGCTTTTTGTGCTGCTTCTTTTCACTTATGCGCAACTGTCATCTATGTAGAAGAGCTTTCTCCACCATTACTAGTACTTGCATCAATGTCCATGGGTTCGCACCACTCTACTAGCCAAATCCCCACTACCTCCTACACATTTGTCTCTGAGACTAAGTATGGAAATTTGTGCCAGATATGCTTAGGGTCCTTCCTCGCCCTGATTGATACATTATGGAAATCAGCCTTGAACTTCGTGAAGGCCCTCAACTACTCGAACAATGTTGGAGACAACCTTGGACGCTGACTAATTACTGTGCGAAGATCCATTTCAACTAATATCCAGAAAATATTTGATTCCTTGATCCTCTCCAGATCCTTTGTCGCCCACAGTGAAGCGAACTTCACTGCATCTGGTAAATCTTCTCCCTGCAGAGGAAACTGACTATCCTCCGGCAAGTGCCATGCGAATAAGACAAGTAACAATAGGAGCTAGGCATAATGAAAGGGCTTACTATCCTCCTATGATTCGCGGTAGTTCATGAGGAATTCCTTACATAAATATTGTGCCCAGTTATATTGTACTCTCTTCGTTCACTGGGTAGCCAACAAAACTACTGGCACTGGAACTTTGTCCACAGCATTTCCTCATAATATTCCCTGCTAATATTTGGGTGGCAAACTACACTGCATGATCTTGAATGGAGTGGATAGAATATCTGCATGACTTCTTGACTAAACCAAATCTATGCTTCATCTAATCTGCCAACCTTTTTTCTCCACTTTTCCCTCTGAAATCCTTGGCAGGGTCCGCCCCTTTATAGGGTAGCTTTGCAATCCTATGGATGAGCATATTTGTTATAGGGATGGGTTCTCCAAGCCATAAGAACCCATCGTGCACTAGCACGAGCAGCTGGCACACACACACATCATTGATAATTGACCTGTGAAAATGTGGTACGCAAAGCATGTGCAACAACCTAGCCTACTCAACATCGCTGACCCATTTCATGGGTTCCAACCACGTAACTCCAATATCTTTGTAATATATCTTCACCATGTATAATTTTGTGAGTAACCAAATGAGGGAATATCTCGTGGTCCGTGAGATCCCAACCCTCTATCTTTAGCACCAAAATGCGAGCTAATATGGTGCCTTCACATTCAACTTGTTCTAGTAATAGTGGTGTCAAGACCATAAATTTTCCAGAATTGGGATCTTTGGTTACT
The DNA here is from genome assembly GCA_000404065.3 of Pinus taeda. NCBI lineage: Eukaryota > Viridiplantae > Streptophyta > Pinopsida > Pinales > Pinaceae > Pinus > Pinus taeda. Next base: position 99,123 of record APFE031719900.1, read on the forward strand.
TTTTTATTCCCTTTCCACAGAGGGATATACTCTGGGAGCCGTGTGATAGGCTCGCCCTCCTCAGCATCTAACTCCTCCACTCCATGGAATTCTTCTTCCTCCAGGTCCACAACTTTCTCCAACTGCTTATCCTTCTTCTCCTTCTACCAAACCTTTGAGTTCTTCCTCAGTGAATGTCTCACTGGTATAGGTTTCTTCTACTTCTCTTTCGTAGCCAACTGCTTCAGCCTAGGAGACCTTGGCGTCATAGGAACAATGGGCATAGCTTCCATAGATACAACTTCAAGGCCATCTACTTGAGAAACAACAGCTTTAGAACTGACTGGCATGGACATTTTGTCAAGGATGATCTTCTGCTTCCACTCAAGCAAGGTTGCAAATATTGGGCTTGAAGCTAAATCCTCCCAAAACTATCAAATCATATAGCGGGGATAAGAGGGCTCATACACAAGTGTCAGAATGAAAAGTGTTCTTCAGTAGACCAACATGCCTAATATATAGGTGCTTTTGAATTCAAATCTGACCGTTCCCTCCAATTTCTAATCATAAATGCGTCTTTGGTGGCAGATCTCCAAATATTTTCACCATAAATGGTGCCTACTTGCTCCTCTTAATGGGATTTTTTTTCCATCAAATCGTGAATAGTGACTTCAACAGCTACTTTTGGACCCAACTGCACGGTACCATCCTCCATAGTGCAACTCATCCAACAAGTTCGTGTCCCAAAAACAGAACCATTTTTTTCCTTAAGTGGGCCTAACCTAGGTTCATAGTTGTTCATGCCAACCAAAAGAACCCTAACTACTGGCCCTTTCGGCAACAAACTGCATAGCATAGGTTGCAATCTCACCCAAAGAAGTATTGGGAAATCTTAGAACCAGGTTTCTGCATCCATAGACCCTGTGATAAGTAATCGTAAGCCCTTGTAGCTCAGACTTGCCTTCATGCAGATCTTTGTCTTTCTATGGTCTGCTACTGCAATCCTAAGAAAATGGCTCTTAGACCTTTGTGAAGGCCTATGATTAGACTCTACAGATCTAAAAGAATCAGATTGACCACTTTCATGTAGTAAATACTAACCCTAGATATGCCTTCGCACATATATAACTGATTCGAACAACTATCATAACAAACTTTTCTAATACCTTTGCAAAACTAGATCATTACTCAATTTATGCATGGACATTAACGATTTAACATATTTGCACATAAATTATACTTTATTCCACAGAAAATAGATCATTAAGCAATAATGCATAACCTGAACAGAAATAAGAATAAAACATAGAGACCAGATATTTGTTCCAAAATCAGTCTTTATTAGATTCATCATTCAATTTACAGACTCTTCCACCCTGCGCACCCAACTGCAGGGGCCCACACACTCAGATGCAGACTTGCCAAGGTATCCATGCACTCATCTAGAGGAGCCTTCCCCTTTCTCCTAAGCACAAGAAATAAAACTTTCCTACCTTAGCACCTACCTAAAATAGTAATCTCTTATCTTAGTTATTATCTCTAGACTTGCTATGACTCAAATATATTAGCATTTTTTCTTACAATACCATGTCCCATGGCCTATGGGTGAGTCTCAAAACCATTCTATCAATTACCTAAACAAGGGGCTAAATCCCCTTTGACTCTTACTTAGTTGTGCGCTCTGCTTCCATATTTCGCCGAGACTTTACATTCTTTACAAAATTCTTCTCAAAAATTGGTTAGACTAACCCAAAATTGACTCTAGGGACCCTATCCCAACATGCTCCTTTTTTCATTTGCAAAATATTACAGTTAATGGTGGAAAATATTAATTGAATTTGAAAAAATAACTAACTAATGTTAAGAACTTGATATGTGCAATGAACTACTTCCTAAGCTACAACAATCATATTTGAAGAAATATACCAAATGTAAATATTTCCAATAAATAATAAACAAACTATATAACTAATGCTAAGAACTTGATCTATGCAATGAATTACCTTCTAAGCTACAACAATCACATGTGAATAAGGATACCAAATGTGAACTTTTCCAAGAAATCATAGGCAAGAAATCACACACTGTTTTTGGGATGTGATGGTGGAGTCCTCTAATCATGCTCCCATCAGAGAGGTGAGAGAGGGATCATAGTCACAGGGTTTTTGAGGAATTATACTCTACTGAACTACAACAACTAATCAACATTCTAGGCTAAAAGAAATATATATAAACTCTATTGAGTTGCAGCAACTAATCAACATTCTAGGCTAAGATAAATAGAAATACACAAGAGGGACCTAGGCTGCTAGGGTTAGGCCCAAACCCAAGAGCTTCAGGCCTCTAAACTAACTTAGTGATGGATCAAGATAAAACTTCTCATTATCATTCTAAAATTCCAAATACATCATCCAAATAATAATCAAAAGTCCTTCAACTCAATGGCCTCTTAGCTACAATAAAACTTTGAATCCTAATGAGTTCCTTAGCATGTTTGTTTATACAAAAGGGTAGCTACCAACAAATCCCTAGAAAATAGGGATGTTTGTCTCCCTAACTTGAGAATAGGTGCATCTAGATCTTCCTTGACTTGCACTGACTCAGCTGCCAATGACCTCGTCCTGCTTGGTTTCTAATGACCATGAGTTGATGAGAGATAGAGTGGTGATCTTTTGTTGATTTGAGGAGTTAAGGATGTGTGAAACCTCTTAGAATATCTCCTTGTTGTATACTTCGTGCTCCTACACTCAAATTATCTCAAAATTGCTCCAATTCCTTCATTTAACACACATTAGGCCACATGACAAAGCAACACATCTTTTACTCCTCACATTAAGCATAATATAACAAAATTTGTAGACAAATGTGAGAAAAAAACAATTTAATAAGCTGGATGATGGCATTGTGACCCTTATGATATACCTATTGATGAGCCTCATCATCACCCCCCTATTGAAATTGTTGCTCATCCTCTGAGCAACTTAGTCATCTATGTCCATGTCTTTCATGGCCCTGGTGGCCTCTCTGACATCCCAAGGTTCTGTAGATGGTGTGCCCTCTTGAGGATAGAAGCCTGCATCCTTCTCTATGTATGTCCATTTCTTCATTTCCTCGTCTTCATTCCTTCTTTCTTGTAAACCCAATAGAAAAGGTAGACTGAGCTTAAGTCCAATCCAGTTGACCTTTAGTCTCTGCATGACCCTTTTGTAAAGGGGTGTTCTTTCCGATGCATTCCTCAACCTTTCAGGAGAGTGATACTCCCTGATTTGGAGACTATGTGGCAAGGCATTCCATCTTCTCTGACATGCTTTTTGGCTCTCTATCCCTAACAGCCTGAGAGTGTCCTCAAAATGGGAGATGGTCTGATCTTGAGTGGCAAGGTATCTAGGTGCTAGCTTAACATCATCGGAGATGATGATGTGAGTATTGATTATAGCCATGGGACTTATTTTCTCTGCCCTTATATAGAGGGGTTCTTTTACTTCCTTTTCCATTACTTTCTTCACATCCTCAGCTTTGGCCCCATCATGAGTCATCCAAGATGCAAGGGCCATCAGTTTCAGGTCTCCCAACTTTGCATTAGGATCCCAAACATTCATATCAGTTAAGGTGATTTTGTGCAAGTAGAACTCAGGTAATTTGGCTCTGTCTTCTATGCTACTCTGGTCACACAACTCAATGAACTGCCTGTAATCATAAAATGGCATGAATCCATATTGTGCTAATGTCTTGATTTGGAACTGCATCCATTGTTCTTTGAGGAAGAGTGCATAAGACTTGGAAGTAAGTTTGCACTATATTTCCACCATGGAGAGGATTTCCATTGTGGCCAATTGGGTTTCCTTCTCTTGCGATTTCTTCCTCAACCATCTATTTTCTACTTGCAACTATTCTCTCATTATGGACTCCTTTTCCCTTAACTCACTTAACTCCTTTCCCATTTTGAGGAAATTATCTTCCATGAGGCCCACATCTTCCACCTTCTTGGATTTAGAAATATGCCTCCATTTGTGGGTCCTTCCTCTTTCTTCTTCAATTTCAAAGAAAAGTGGGACTGTAATTTTTTGTGGGATCACTCTGCCTCCTTCAATGAACTTATAATAGGAGCTCAAACTAGGTTGTGGGGTAGGCTCCCGTAGCTTTGGTAAATCATTTTCAAATGTTCTTGGGGAATTTTCTCCCTCCTGTAACTATTATGTTGCCTTTTTCCCTTCCTGTTTCTCCTTATTCTCTTCCTATAGCATTTTATCTTCTTCCTGTAGCATGCTTTTTCTTTCTTTTAGCATGCTCTATTTTTCTTATACCTTCCATTTTCCTTTTTGTTGGAGTGTTGTAGGTTCCTTGGGTTGTTTAGAGGAGGTTTATCTATTGGTAGGCCTCCTTACATATGCTATGAAATTATTTGATATGGCTACATGAGAGGTGACCTCCTCAACTTTCCTTTCAGTGGGTCCTAGCTCCTCTTTTTTACCTGGGGATTCCTCAATTGTAATATGGGTCTTTGTGGGAGTTTGATGCCTCCCCTATTTAATCCTGGTGCTTTTCTTGGCTTTGAAGTAGAGGGGAGTTTTCCTTTTTATTCTCTTTTTGGGTTTGATTGGTTTTCTCAAGGGAGCTAAGGTGGCAACTACCTCTTTTTCAGTGGTCACTGGATACAAAAAATTTTTCTCTGGGGATATCGCTTCTTATCTAGTTGTAGTGGTTTTCTCAGGGCTTGGTTCTTCTTACTACTCCTCCTCTTCTTCTTCATATTGATATTTCTCTACTTCTTCCTCTTGCTCTAGTTCTTCCTCTGTCTTCTCTACCTCTACCTATTTTTCCTCTTCTACCTCTACCTCTTCTTCTTCTTCCCCTTATCTTCCTCCAACAGAGGTTGGGGTCTCACCTGGTGTGACGGTTTGAGTGTACATGAAGGTTTCTCTATCCATATCCCTGAATTTGAACGGAGGACAGGGATCCTTAGTTTGTTCAAAGAATATACCACTATCAGTTTGATGAGGCCATGGTGGCCTAAGTTTTGGTGCTTTCCCTCTCTCACATTTTGGCTCATGTCCTTGATGGACTATAAGATGAAATAAGGTATAATCAGTCTTTGGGCTAGGGGAAATTTTGCTTGAAACCTTAGTTCATGTATAAATTTGAAATGGTAGCCATAGACTACACCCAGTCATCCTTCACAGGAGATGAACTTGAGGATACGGTAGGCCACCTCATCCCAGGGATAAGGTAGGCTTTCCCTTCTAACTCCATTTTTATATTCAGTAGGTTTCTCATCAGCAGTGAAGAATTTATTTTTGGAAATGAATTGTTGTTCTTGTGTTCTCTCCTCATTGGATCCCTAGGGGAAGGGTTGTCACCCTGCTAATTAGCTCAGGATTGATGGAAATGGCTAATCCCCTTACCATGGTAATTGTAATGCCCTATATAATGTTATCCTGCAAATTTTACTAAGTGTTTAAATTTCCTTAAAATATGGACTTATAATTATCAAGAAATATTGGTACATACCTACATTGGTGAAACTATAAATTTGGCACTAATATAAATTTTGTTATTTACCTCCCCAAATTTTTAAATTTTGAAATAATGTCCTCCAATCATTACATTATATATAAATATATATATAATAATATATATATATATATATATATATATATATATAATATTATATATATATATAAATATATATTATATAATATATATATAAATTCAAACCTCACTCTAAAATGGTCCTCTCACATTTACTTGGGAGAAGACATGGTCCTCTCCAATTAATTACCGATTATATATATTCATCTCTCATCCCAAAAATATTTATTTGGGAGAAAACATGGTCCTCTCCAATTAATTACCCAATTTTATATTCATATCACATTCCCAAATGTCCTCTCAGATTTACTTGGTAGAAGACATGGTCCTCTCCAATTAATTACCAATTATATATATTCATCTCTCATCCCCAAAATATTTATCTGGGAGAAGACATGGTCCTCTCCAATTAATTATCCAGTTTTATATACATATCACATTCCCAAATGTCCTTTTATGTTTACTTGGGAGAAGAGAAGTCAAATGTAAGGATGAGGGAGAAGTTATGACATTAATGAGAGGTGGTTTAGGTGGAGAAAAGAGGGGGGAATAAAAGGGGAAGGATGAGGGAAAGAAGGGGATGCTTGGCCTTGCTTTTGGTTTGGTTGGCTGTGGTTTTGGAGGAATTGTTTGAAAGAGAGGAGGGGAGTATTGTTTATCTTGGACACACACTACATCTATTTGGACTTGGGCTCAGAGGGCTAGGGAACCTGTGGAGGCTTCCTAGGCTAGGAATTGCTTCCTAGTTGGCTGAGAGGTAAATCCAATCGGTAGTCAAGAGGAGCGTTCCAGCAGGAGCAGCAGCTCAAGGGCATCTCCACCGGGCCATCGGTATAAATATTCCTCTGTGCATAGATTACTCATGTAAGTGATTGAAATGAAATGTTCACTATTTAAATTATAGGAATTAGATTTCAAATGGTAAATTATCATCGTTTAAATGTCTTGTCAGAAAATAAATTATTGCCCTTTATTTTGCATTTAAAATTAGAGAATATAGATCTAGTAAAGGACCCTACGAGGGGATCTCACACGTGGTATCAGAGCCAATTTTCAAATCTGAGGCCTATTAGTGGCTCTCCTTCATCTAAGCAACCGTGAGTAGGGGTATCTGTTTCGCCCAATGTTGCAGATCTACCTTTCTTGGAGATTGGCCTTCCTATAATCCACACAATTTTAGTCAATTGAGACCATCGAATCCCTCACATCCTTCGGTGAGCTTTTGATTCCCCACCTTAAAAATTGTTGTTTTTTTAATTATCTAATTTCTACTATTCATTTCTTCAATATGCAATATATTTATGTTGGGTAAACTTCCACTGTTAATCTGTCATCCTGATTGTGTATGATTAAAACAACTTTATCTGTCATGAGTCTGAACTCCCTAGGAGGGGACTACAACCCAGTTTCTGCTCTCTCATACCCTATTTATCGCTTCAGGTCGCATTTTAATGGAAACACCTGAGACTAAGTTTTGGATCTCTTACACCCATGGCACTAATAGCCTGAGGTCTTCTCTAGTGTATCATTGGCAAGCAGGAAGAAACTTGCAAAATTTTGCACAGAGAAATTAGAGGTGTTCAACAGGGCTAGGAGAGGTCCCTAATCCTAACAAAATAATATGTTTTAAAATAATCGATGGACTGTTAATCTTACTTAATACGTTTAAATAACCACAGTGTAGATTCATCTCATCTTCGGATCATAGAAGAAGTTAAAATTTATTGTTAAAGAAGAAATGAGAGCACAGGAAGTAGTGGTGTGGGATTTTCCAAAGGGGAGTAAAGTAGGCGGAAGCAGAAACTCCTCCCTATGCCAATGTTTAGCATGACTTGCAATCATTGAAGTACATGAGATAACATTTCACTTTGGCATTATGTCAAACACATTACGCGCGTCCTCTATGCTTTGGCATTTTGTACACATGTCAACAAGAACACTTCCAACAATGACATCTGATCCTAATCCAATTTTGATTGCATGGACACACACCACTCTCCCCTGGTCTAGAACTCCATGGACAGAACAAGTGTTGATAACACTTTCGAATGAAGATTTTTGGTGTCATATCTGCTTGTTGCATTAGACAAAACATCTTCAGGGCATCTTTATTGAAACTGTTATGTACACTTCCTGCTATGATTGTGTTCCAGGATACAATATTTCATTCAACCATTTTACCAAAAACCCCTTTTGCATCCTCTATTCTCCCAAATTTGGCATACACATCAACAAGTGCACTCTCTGCAAAGACATCTAATTGATATCTAGTTTTAATGATGTGAACATGTAACTTTTTTCCCTCTTCCTGGTACTCTATGCCAGTACAGAACTTGAGAACACTATCGAAAGTAAACTGGTCTGGCTCCATTTCCATAGATACCTTTTGGTAGAACATTTCCCAGGCTTCCACACAATAATCGTTTTGTGAATACCCTGAAATCATTGCATTCCACGAAACCACATTTCGTTCCCAAACACTTGGCATGCATCCAATAGTCGATCACATTTACAATACAAATTGATGAGCAAGTTCCCCAGAAACAAATCTTTTTGGCACCCATTTTGATCATATGGCCATGAACTTGCTTGCCCTCTATTGGAATTTTTTGCTTTATACATTCCCGCAACAAATGCATATATTCATTGAAATCTAGTTGGAAGATTTTTCCTTCATTATGGATTTTAGCCAGGATGAGCTTGGCAGCGGTAATAGTACCAAAGTGATGATGCCCATCAAACAGTTGCTTCGTATCCCATGATTGAATGTTATCAACCTTGCAAATATGCATATAGGTATGATTTTGAGAGTGGCAAATGCCTTCTGAAAATTTTTGTCAAGAGTATTGATGTTGAACAAAAAAACCTTCATCCTCAGTCATAAGCATTCAATAAATATCCCAACAAACACTAACATGCTCATTGGCAATCATATGTTTTTATTGCCTTGTTTAGTTAGTTTGTGACTATTTCTCAAGGTTGTCCTGAACAGAGTGTTGGATCACTGATAAGGTCGACAGAGTGTTAAATAATCTACTAGGACTCGTTGTTGTGGTCAAACCCACCAAAAGTTTATCAAAACTCAGACTAGTTACAAATCCCTTGTGCGTTGCTATTGACAACAACACTGGGTGCAAGTCCTTGGCGCTTTTGCAAATTACACTATCTACAACTATGCTAGTTTTTCGAAAAAGGGAAAACCTGAGAAAGTGCTTGTAACTCTCATAAACTTAATTCCTTCCACTATGTTAGGAATCATTTTTTTTTTGACAAAACCGAGAAATGTATTTAGTACAGGACAATAATATGACATCCATTTTCAAATCACTACCTTCGGCAAAATCCTCTTAACATAATTGACTTTTCAGAAATTGTATATGAAGTAGAGTATTCAGGCCTATGAATGTTCTTAATCCAAGAATCTCTGTTGCTTTGGGAATTATCTCCCAAAAAGGTATGTCTTTCCATTGTTTACTTCAATATCAAAGATATCGTGATCACTATTCTTCATCCTTGTCAAGTTATCGACAATATCAAGGCTAGACTCAAAGGTTTTACATCATGTAGATTTCCTATCTCCCCAAGTCACGTTATCTGTATAAAAGTTATAGACATAAAAATTTCTTAACAATTTCTCTATAGCCATCGAAGTAGTGGATTTGTTTCCTAGCAAGTCAAATAGCTTCAAAGTTGCAGAGCATGCCTCTTCTACCAAGAAAACTTCAATTCTTCTTCTATCTCAGCCATCCTTAAATGTCATGGTACAGATTCCTCAGCTACGACATTGTAGATTTATCAGTCTTCATTGATAAATCTCCATAGTGAGATCTTCTAACCATGTTTCTAAACAATCATGGTGTTTCAAAGCCCATTCTGTAATAATTTTCCTCTGTTTATTCAACTATGCACTTTTGCATATATGAAATAGGACTATACACATTACCCACTGGTTGTAAGAGATATATTTCCAAGGCCTTCTCTTGGCTTCCAATTCCAAAACTCAACCTAAGTCATCAATCTACTCCAGTTGATATCTAAGCTTCTCAATTTTGTTTTCGCTTGAGGTAATAAGAAATCACTTGATGGAATAAGAAGCAATGCACCATCCTCCTAATCCAAGCTTCGAAAGAAATTCCCTTGAGGAATCGATAGAAATTTTGGCCGAGTTGATAGAACATTTGGCAAAAAAGAAGAAGGAGAAAATGGGTAACTAGTGGGGAGAGGGAAAGGCCTAGTTTGACTCTCCAAGTGCATAGATGAAATAAGTGCATTGAGGGATCAAGGTTGGAAACCCTCCGAATTGACAATTCATAAACACAATAGAATTGCTGCCATCTTCCAACTAATTCAATCAGTAACCTGTAACTCATACATGTATTTAAATTTGACATGTATTTTACCCCAAATAAATTGCTCATCAAGAATAAATTGTGATAATTTTAACCATTACTAGAGGGGAGTTCAACAATGACGGAAACGGTGGTAGAAGCATATTACCACGAGAAAGAAGAACAAAAAAAAGCTCAAAGATGAAGAAGATGTCAAAAATATGTATATCACATGCAAAGGTAGGCATGGTTATGAGTTGTGTCATTGCAGTTGGGAAAGATTTTTTAAAAAAAGGTAAAAATTTGTTAAATCAAGCACTGGCAATCTTAACGATGGATATAATGGAAAATATAATGATGAATTTGATGGCCTAGCACTTTTTCGTAAAATTCTTAAAATAATCATTAAGATTCTTGTATATTTTGTTAAACTTGACACACACAATGCACACAAGCAGATATATTTTGACATGTTTTGAAAAATATATGATGCTTTATAATGCTTTCAAAAAGTTATGGAAAAGTTTATTTAAATATTTTTGTCAAATTGAATGGTGAATTTTATCATTTTCTTTTTTTTTTGCACTAGCAATTTTCTTTTTTGTTTTTGGCAAAGTTCATTGTCATCGAATTTGAATATGAGCACAAACTAGGTTACTTAAATTATAAGCATGCACTCAACTTTGCAGTACAAAGTGCTATAGTTGTATTACCTGAATATCAATTAGGTATGTCTCTCACTTGGACCTTTTATTGGGGTTGCTCGGAGGATTTTACTGAAGCTTTTGAAAGATTTATCACATATACATTCATGAAATGGCACCTACAACAACCTTTTTGAAATTCAATATGAAAGAACCCAATTTCATAAATCAATGGCACAGGCAAAGATAAATTGGCATATTTTATACTGGAAGTTATGGTGGAAGTACCAGAGAAGGCTATCTAAAGTACTACAATTTCGAGATGTAAAATAAATGTGAGAGGAGCTAAAAAAATATATATACAAAGAAGGGAGGTGGCAAAATACTATGTTGTATTAAAACTAATATCAGAAAAGGCTTAGGGTCAAGTTATGGATTGGAAAAAGAAAAAAAAAAATTTGTTTCCTCAATGAACAGCTGCTAGGTAGATTAATATTTCAACGTAGATTTTACAGACAGTAAGACGTTTAGGAAATGGTGCTCTTTTTTTTCAAAATTTTCCCCTTTAAGTTCATTCAAATCATTTTTTTCACAAGCATCTTCATCTACTTTAGATTTGTATTGCAGCTCTTACGCACTTGAAAGTGGAGTTGTAGAATTCTTTTTTTTAATGGAGCAATATCTTTGCAAGGTTTTGTGAGGGTACAATTGACAATGCATAAATATTACATAGTTTTCATATAAAAGTTGTACATGAAAATAAAATATAGTTGGACCACATTTAGGATGAATTGAGTTGTTAGTAGGATCATTCCTTGCCTTGAAAACAAAGAATGGTTTTGCTAAACTAACTTGAGATTTGAGGGGAACAAGCATGATGTGCATTTGTTTCTTTTCATATGCAACATCCACTTATTTCACATATGGATGTCTAGGGTAGGAGTGCAAGTCAGGGGAGATAAAACTCTCTTAGCTCGTTTCTGGCTACCAATTGTCAAGCTTATGAAGTTGCACTGATAGGTGTGATGTGTAGAAAACAAGATAATTATATCATAGCGAGAGAGAGCCATGTCACAATGCTTACTTGATAATTGGTATCCAAGATATGAAATATTTTTTTCTGCATACTTTAGGTATTTCAGCATAACTTAGATATGGAATTCGACCTGACCAGAACCTTTGGTTGTGAAAAACCCTAACCTGTAATAGTCTGTATTTTATTAATTTTTAAAATTTAACCTAGATTAGTTCATATTAAGGAATAATGTTGTCATAAACTCAGGTTAATTGATATTTCTCTCACAACTTGATGGGAAAAATATGGCAATAACATGCTATATGTTGTTGACTTTTAATGGAATTCACATATGCTACTTCATAGTTTTCTTCAAGGTTCATTTGAGATCATATTTCAACAAAATTATAAGATTTTGCAAAACCTATGGAACAAAGAAGCCAAAAACATAGTTGATAGGTAAGTACATATGGAGCTAAATGGAAGACTCATGCGTCAACTCTAATTGTTTGCTTGCCATTGTTGTTAAATGTCCACTGGTATCACCATAGGAACCATAACTTTTAAAAGATAGTCAGAATGTTTACCTCTGGTCAATTGTCAATCAATTAAAGGGATTGACGATTTTGACTAGTTGAATTAAATTGGATCAGCTCAACAATGTCTTTAGTTCAGCAAGACAGAGCTAGGGAAGATGTGCAGATTAGCTTGGTTGAAATTCTAGGGCCAAATAAGAGTCATCTTCTCCATCTTCTCCTTTTGTATGATTGTAGCATGCAACTTGGTGTTATAGGCATCGGATATTCAATTCTAGAGTTGTAGCTTTCTGTAATTCAAGAACAATCTAGAAATTACTCCTCACCAGCATAATGAGGACAAAGGGGATTAAGAACAATCAACCCTAGAGCGTAGTTCGTGTTTCTAATGGATAATTGGTGCCTTCAAAATTTTACTATGGTTGGATAACCATACTGAGCTTCAAATAAATGCCAAGATATTTTCAATAGGTGATTCTTCGGTCAGTCATATATAAAACCTAGGAAAGGGCTTGGAGAAAATTTAGAGCTCATTTTTTTTGTCTAGCTAGCTAATGGAATAATCCTAACTTGAAGTGAGGGTATCTAATATAATATTTTATTTGATCTTCATTTTTGGGTAGAAAAGGAATTTTTTTAATTGAAGGGAAGAATATCGTACAAAAGGATGGGCTTAAGCCCTTTTGTTTTCCTAAGATACTAAAAATCTTGTATGCCCCTAAGATTAAGCCCATAGATATTAAAAAACAGACCATCATGGTAGTTTGAAAAGTTAAAACATATCACTATGTTACAAAATCTTCATAGTTGACTTGCCTCTTTCTGACATTCATTGAAAACTATATTAATGTAACATCCATTATCAGTAATCACAATATTTCTTAAACTTAAATAGAAACTTGGTAAGTTGGCACTACTTATTCTCATTCTGGCTTCCTTGCTTTGAGAGTATTCGTGAGGAATTTCCTCCACTACCAATATTGATGGACTTGCTTCTTTTTTTTAATGCCTTGTGGATGGAGTATTTATTTTGCGGGACTTTTTTTTGGTATACTTGATAGCATCTACCATTTACTATTTGTACCATTTTTGCCTCTTAGATCTCTATTCTTCCTCTTGCTATGCCTTCTACCTCTTGTGGGCATCTCTCAATGCTTGCCAGTTTGTTTCCTAAGCCTGCAACTGCTTGCTGGGTGTCTTGTTTTAGCTATAATGCTACAAGAAAGATATTTGAGAGCTTGAAATTTCCTTTCCTACCTTAAACATTCAAATTATAGCCTACACTGCACTGTAAGATCAGTTACCTATCATGTAAACCTTAGAATACATAATTTTGTCAAGGGTGGAGCTCTTTGAGCCTTGAGATGGCCCCTCCTTATTCCTTGGAGGTTGGCCTTCTCTCCTTTGTTGGCTAGTCTATCAAGTTCCCCTTTTGGGATTGCATAACCCATTCTCTGCAAAGCTGCAACTTTTGTTCCCTCAGCAATGCCAAGGAGGGTGGCGAGGATAGTTCCAAGTTTCTTGAATCTTTCATAACATTGAGCATCCCATTGAGAGTTTCAATGATTATTTTCCACAAATGCCTGCTTATTTGGTTGGTTGGTGCTACTGTGTGGAGAGTTTGAAATTAATGGGGAATGTGACTTAGTGAGGGCCAAACATCCCTCCCAAATTATATATATATATATATATAATATATATATATATATATATATATATATAGATGTTGGTGGAGTAAAAATTGTATTACCTTATAACAAGAGATTACATGAAAAGCTGAGAAATTTGGATTGGTCGGTCACTGGGGAAACCTAAACAAATCCAAAACCAAAAGACAAGTTAACTTGAGATTGAAAATACAAAGACACATATTGAGATTCTAGCCTTTAAGGTCAAGAATGATCATAGGGTTTTCCAAAGGTCTTTTCTTCCTTTTTATTTCAAACATCAATACATCTCGAGAAGTTGCCAAGTGAAGATATCATGGAGATAATGGCTTCATTTCCTTGAGGCAATTCCATTTCTAGAGGGTCTGCAAACATGGCTACTTCCTTTTCATGAAGAGGTTTGTGCCTACTCATGGATGAAGCCATGATCACGATTGTGTCTCTTTCTTGTCCATTCGAGGGATGGACCCTAGAATCTGAGGGATGAGATTGCTTTGCATGGGGTTGAGTTGAGGCTAAAGGACTAGATTTGGCTACAAAATATTTTTGTTGTTGCATGTTGGCTTTCTTATGAGCTGAGGAATTCTTAGATTCTTTTGGATATTTTGGGTCTTGCCATTCTCGATTGTTTTTCTTGGCATCCAAGGGGTGGAAATGTTGTTTTTGCACAATACTGGAGTCTAGGGTAGAATCTTAAATCACTGATGCTACCAATCCAAGCATCACAACAAGACGATTTTGAAGTTAGCACTAGGGACTCAGTTGAACCTGAACACTGAAATCATCTAGAAACAGATGGGCAGACTGAAAGAGTAAATTAGTTTATGGAAGGCATGCTTAGAATGTACGCCATGGATAATAAAATTGAGTGGGAAAGGTACTTACCATTGGTGGAGTTTTCCTATAATAACAATAACCACAATTCAGTTAGGCCTCTTTATCAAGGTCTATATGGGAGGCCATGCAGGACACCATTGAGTCAACGAAACGATGGAAGACACAGTAATAGTCACGATAAGATTGTTTCAAAAAAATGGAGGAATAGGTAAGATAGATTCAATGAAGTTTAAAGGAAGCACAAGATAGGAAAAAGAGTTATGTTGATGCACACAGTATCGATCAAAGTTTTAAAGTGGGGGACCGAGTTTTTATTTTTATTTTTTTAGTTATTCCTAACACTATTCAGTTTGAGAAAGGTATGAAGTTGCCACCTCGATTTATAGGACCTTTTAGATTCAAAGAGAAAATTGGACCAGTGTCCTATTGTCTTGTACTACCACCCCACTTGCATAAAACTCATGATGTTTTTTTTTTGTCTGTCATATAAAATTATGTTTCTGATGAATCCCACAAACTCAACTAGAGAGAATTATAGGTCTCAGACGTGGGAACCATAATGATCAAACCAATATGCATATTATACCATAGGGTTCGATAGCTCAAGCATCACTAGGTGGACCAAGTTAAGATACAATGGGACAAGTATAACCCAGGATCTGCTACCTGGGAGGATGCAAAGACTATACGTCGAGACTACCCCTCACTTTTTGAGCATCTGTGATGCCCATTTTTCTTTTTGATTTAGGCAGCTACCTATGTTAAGGTTCTATTTTGTAGTTCCATGTTATTTATTTATGAACATTATGTAATATTGATGCATTTTGTTGGACACATGAAACTACTTATATAAATCAATTGATGGATTTGGTATTGATGATGGAAATGGTTGATGTATGGCCTAAATGTATGACTCATTTAGTGATGAATTATCTAGTGCGTGACTTATCAAAATTATTTTGTTTCATATACAGCTCAAGTGGATATGATTGTTTAAATGAATGACTTAGTGAATTTACGATTTATTTCCAGTATGAACTACAATATTTACACATGGATACTAGACTTAATAACATGATGATTAAATATCACTTATATATCTTGTTGTTATATAAATGCATGCATGAGAGCTAACCCACGGGTTGGAAAGAACTATATGATAGCCGAGATCTACTCTTCCATTGAGGAGAGGTTGAGACATCTCATGGGGAAAGGAATAATGTATATTGTTCTATTACATTTGGTATCTACTTGATATGCACTCTTATGACATGAGTAAAATGTAAATGACAGGTGACAAGATGACCTGATTAGATTATTCGATGACAAGTCCAACCAGCACTATAGTGTGGTCCATATTAGGGTGTTGACCCTAGTTGTGAGGAGGGGTGGAGGTATTTCCCACCGTGTAACCTCCAAACCTAGAATCGTGGGATGGCAGTGGTGGACATGCTCCCCTAGATGTGTGATGATGATTTCTAGTTGCCTCTTGGGGAGGTTATGTTGATATAGTCAACGCTTCTGCCTTGTTGGTTTTATCAGTGGTTATAATGGTATAGCCGATGCCACCGTATATAGCAGCAGAGGATGGATAGGGTGGGAATGGAAGTAGGTCAAGAGGGATAGGAGGATATATATCAGTTGGAGACTCTTAATGGGAAGTAATGTCATTGTCTGATTTATCAAATTTTACTACTATAACTCTCTCTCCATTTGTTATGCCTTATTGCCAAACTGCTTCGAACTCTTGTATCTTTTACAATCTAACTTCGAGACGAAGTTTTCTGAAGGAGGAGTGTATGTAATGCCCTATTTAATCTTATCCTGCAAATTTTACTAAGTGTTTAAATTTCCTTAAAATATGGGCTTATAATTATCAAGAAATATTGGGACATACCTACATTGGTGAAACTGTAAATTTGGTACTGATATAAATTTTGTTATTTACCTCCCCAAATTTTTAAATTTTGAGAAGGCATAGTCCTCTCCAATTCATTACCAGATTATATATAAATATTCATACCTCATCCCCAAAATGTCCTCTCACATTTACTTGGGAGAAGGCATTGTCCTCTCCAATTAATTACCCAATTTTATATTCACATCACATTCCCAAATGTCCTCTCAAATTTACTTGGGAGAAGACATGGTCCTCTCCAATTAATTACCAATTATATATATTCATCTCTCATCCACAAAATATTTATTTGGGAGAAGACATGGTTCTCTCCAATTAATTACCCAATTTTATATTCATATCACATTCCCAAATGTCCTCTCAAATTCACTTGGGAGAAGACATGGTACTCTCCAATTAATTACCAATTATATATATTCATCTATCATCCCCAAAATATTTATTTGGGAGAAGAAATGGTACTCTCCAATTAATTACCCAATTTTATATTCATATCACATTCCCAAATGTCCTCTCATGTTTACTTGGGAGAAGCAAAGTCAAATGTAAGGATGAGGGAGAAGTTATGACATTAATGAGAGGTGGTTGAGGTGGAGAAGAGAGGAGGGCATAAAAGGGGAAGGATGAGGGGAAGAAGGGGATTTTTTCCCTTGCTTTTGGTTTTGGTTGGATGTGGTTTTGAAGGAATTGTTTGAGAGAGAGGAGGGGAGTATTGTTTATCTTGGACACACACTACATCTGGTTGGACTTGGGCTCGTAGGGCTAGGGAATCTGTGGAGGTCTCATGGGCTAGGAATTGCTTCCTAATTGGCTAGAAGGTAAATCCAGTCGGTAGTTAAGAGAAGCGTTCCAGTAGGAGTAGCAGCTCAAGGGCATCTCCACTGGGCCATTAGTACAGGTATTCCTCTATGCATAGATTACTCATGTAAGTGATTGAAATGAAATGTTCACTATTTAAATTGTAGGAATTAGATTTCAAATGGTAAATTATCATCTTTTAAATGTCTTGTCATAAAATAAATTATTTCCCTTTGTTTTTCATTTAAAATTAGATATTATAGATCTGGTAGAGGACCCTAGGAGGGGATCTCATAGTGGTGGAACTGACTCTTGTCTAAGAGTTTAGGGCCATGGAAAATCCATATGTAATGTCATCATCATATCCCTTCAGTAGCTCAAAGAAACCTAACCACTGATTCATTCTAAAAATGTCTAATACATGAGGGTGAAGATGAATTCTTTTAGTGTTTGTAGGCTCCCTTCTATTGAATCCCCCTCCCATCTTTTCCTTTGTTTTCAACTAAGTGTAGGAGGGTTGCTTCCTATAATAGCTCTGTTTTGTAATTAAATAGGAACAAAGGGTTGGAATCTCCAGTTGATGACAATTATGTATATTCCCTCTAATCTACTACCGAAAAAATTCTTTCAATTCACAAAATGACTATTATGACTTGTATAAGTTAGGGTGCACCAGCATGTAAATTATGGACATATGAATGAGAGGGGCCACTTACTTTTCACCCCATGGCCTGGGATAAGGATAATTAGATACCAAATTGACCCTTGGTAGCATTCTTTTACCCTTGGAGACTTCCTGTAGCAATTTATCAAGCTTCATGTAGCATTTACAGGCTTCCTGTAGCTTCCTGTAACTTCATGTAGCTCCCTCCTGTAAAAATGACATAGTAAGGTTCGACTCTCCTCGAACCTTACCTTAATTTTTTTGAGATTAGCATAGATGCAAGATAATTTGAGCATTAGTACGTTATATGTTTTTGAGACTAGCATAGATGCAAGATAATTTGAGCATCAGTACGTTATATGTTATTTTTGGCCAAGGCTCGGAGCGTTGTGATGACTTGGCAGGGGCACGCGTTTTCCTCTTTTGGATTGTTTCCCCACCTGGAGTGATCATTCCCTCGTACCTCATAATCAACACCCACTCTCTGTTATCTAATATTAACTAATATGACACTCCCACATTGCATGACGACTCATAAATCACTTTTTTTCAGTGACTGAGGGTGGCCAAGTTAACTGGCCACCTCCAGCTTATAAAAATACCTTTCCTCAACATTCATACATTTTTCATTATTTTACACATATGGAGGAGCTGAGAGGTTGTCATGCCTATGCCTACCTCATGTTCAATTGATGTAGGGGTTTGCATGCTGGAGCGTTGGACCTTTGTATTGTTACTCAAGGAATTATCTAATTATCCTTTTCTTCTCCAATGCATATTTTATTTGCTCATGTGTGTTTGATTGTTGTTGTTATGTGTGTAGGTCCCTTTTTGATATCCCAGGTGTTGCTACTACTACTATAGAGTCCTACTTGGAGTGGCAGAGTGCCTCATGAGATGGTATCATCCCCTCAACTTGATGGGAAGGAAAAAAACTAGGCTTCTGGCTTTTCTGTAATGGTTGCACAAGTTACTATAAGAGAATCTTGTAGCAACCCCTTTTTTACTTCTGAGATTGTTTAACTTTAGGGAAGTGATGAGAAAGAGTGTAGAGGGATTGGAGGATGATGTTAGGGCCCTGATTGAGTAGTGTAGGGTTGTGGAAATGGAGGTAATGTGCGTTGTCTTTTTTCAGGAAATTTTTAGGATGAGACAGAGTTTAGGGTTAGTTTTGAACGATATTGACTTTTTTGTGAACAAGGATGTTTGAAGGATGGATGGGTGGTGGATCAAGGTGGGAGACCCTCATTTATCTTTTTCCAATTCATGGTTGGTGATTTTCTCAATCGGATCCCCTTCCTATAGATTTCGGGATCTTCATGTAGTGCTATGGGATCTTCTTGTATCAATTAAAGTCTTCATGTAGCAATCCAGAGAGGGCCTGAAATTAGATTTTTTATCCACTAAGGTGGTGGAGAGTGGTGAGGACAGGGGTTTGCATGGAGGATATGGAGTGGATGGAGGGATAAGTGGATGGAAACTTGAGGATGTTGGCCCTGTAGCTCTGAAATTCTATATTTTCCTTAAAACGTACAAAATGACAAAAATTATTAACATACAAGTTGTGGATCCATATCATGAAATTCTCCTTTGTTATTTTATTATTTTCTTCCTTCCTTTGATGGACACATAGGCTACCTCAAGAGATGTTTTCAACCTGTACTCTTGTTGTGAGTGCCTCAGGGGATGTTTTCACCCAGGGATCTTTATTTTTTCTTTTTTTCTCTCATTTTTCTTTTTTACTCATGAGCTACCTCAGTGAGGTTTTAAACCCAAGAGTTTGCCTCATATGCCTCATAAAGGTTTTCATCTAGGCATTTTATTGTTTTTTTTTTATTTTTTCTCCTTTTTTTCAGAAATAAAAACAACATCTATGAATGTTGTGACTTGGAAGCTATGACACTTCCAATCACATTCACCTCTCTGCTGATGGTGCTAATGAGTTCTTCCTTGGACATAGGTTTTTTGTAAACCTTCAATCTGTATTCATTGACAATCAAGTGAATCCCTTCCTCATCAATGGTCCTAATTTGAGCAACTCCATTGTCATGGAATTTCTTTATTAGGTATGGGCCTAACCATCTTGTCATCAATTTCCCTTTGAAGTCCTTGAACATAGAGTCATATAGCAAAGCATAACCCCCTTCTTGAAAAACTTTGTCCTTGATATTCCTATCATGCCAAACCTTCCTCTGCAATTAGATAACTTTGGTGTGTAAGAGGGCCTGCATTTTGAATTCATCCAAGCCATTTAACTAGAGAATCCTCTCTTGCTATGCTTTGGTGACATCTAAATCCAATTGAACTGTCATTATCAAAGTATTGTACTCAAAACGAAGTAGAGAGCAAAGCTTTCTTTCCATAGACCAAATCATAAGGGGTAAAACCAGTAGTTGTTTTCCAAGTTGTGCTATAGGACTAAGTGGCCTCCACTAATATGTCTACACAATCATTTCTACTACTACTCACAACCTTGGTGAGGATGCCATCTAATTCCCTATTTGTGACCTCTACTAATCCATTGTCCTGAGGATGATAGGAAATATATTTTCCGTGCTTGATATGATGTTGCCTTAACATATTCTCGATCAGATGTGATGTGAATTGAACTCCTTAATCGGTGACTATCTCTCTGGGGTACCCAAATTCGTAGAACACATTTTCCCTTAAGAAATCAACCACTTTATCCTTTGTTGCTACCTTGACATATTTTGTCTTAGCCCACTTTATCAAATAATCAGTGCACACAATGATGTACTCTTTCTATCCTGATGGTTGATCAATTGGCCCAATGAAATCCATGCCCCATTTTTCAAATGGCTCCAAACCAACCTGAGGTTGTAAGAGTATTTCATCCCTATGGGTAGGTCTCCCCATCCTCTAGAACTGATCACATCGACTAGTGTATCTTCTTGCATCTTGGTGGATAGTGGGTCAGTAGTAGCCAGCTTGTAATGCCTATAGTAGCCAGCTTGTAGTGCTTGAAGGTTGTCCTCTTGGCAGTAAAGTGACCTCCACAAGGCCCATCATGACAGGCTGAGAGGATATCAAAGATTTCATCTTCCTTAACACAATTCCTCAAGATTTAATCTGGTCCTAGCTTGAAGAGATTTCCCCCAATCCAAGTGAAAGGGGCACTCTTCCTTACAATTATGCCCTTCTCCCTGGATGACATATTTGGACGGAATTTTGCAGCAACTAGGTAGTTGGCTATGTCAGCAAACCATGGAGAGAGAACTGAAAGAGAAACTAAGTGCTCATCTAGAATCTAGTCATCAACCATCCCTTCATCACCTACAGGCAAAGCAAGTCTAGACAAAAAATCTGCAACTACGTTTTATTTCTTGGCTTATCAATGATAGTTAAATCAAATCGATGTAATAGTAGAAACCATCTAATAATTCTAGCATTCACATCAATATTTTTCATTAAGTACTTGATAGCTTCATGGTCATTATGCACAAAAATTTGATATACAGTGATGTAGTTTTTGAACTTGTTTAAAGAGTGTACAACAACTAGGAGTTCTTTCTTAGTTACAGTGTAGTTCAATTAGGCCTTAGGCAGATTTTTACTAATGAAGTAAATGGCATAAGGTAACATATCACCTATCTGGCCTAAGTCTTCTCCTACATCTTTTTCAAATGCATCAACATGGATATGAAAGGGAAGAGCCCAATTTGGGCCTCTAATTATGGGTGTAGTGGTTAATTTATCTTTTAAGACCTCTAGGGCCTCTTGGAAGCTATCTGACTAGCAGAATTCTAAGTCCTTGGCTAGCAATCCAAACAATGGTGAGGCTACTTTGCTGAAGTATTTGATAAACATCCTATAATATCTATCTAAGCCCAAGAAGTTCCTAACATCCCTATGCGCTTGAGGAGTAGGGACCCTTTTTATGATGGCAACATTGTTTGAGTCCACTTGTATTCCCTCCTAAAATATTGAATGGCCAAGGATAGTCCCTACATTCATCAAGAATTCATACTTCTCAGGACTAAGCGAGAGGTTCATTTCAATGCACTTCTTCAGGACTTTCCCCAAGTTAAAGAGAGCCTCTAGGAAGTCACACTCATAGGGAGTGAAATCATCCATGTAGATCTCTACAAATTCATGGACCACCTCAGCAAAGATGCTTAGAACTTCCCTTTGAAAAGTGGCAGGGGCATTACATAATCCAAAAGGGAGGACCCTATAAGCAAAGGTACCCCAAGGATAAGTGAATGCAATTTTTTCTTGGTCCTCTAGGCTGATCTGGATCTAATTGTAACCACTGAATCCATCCAAGAAAGAGAAGAAATTCTTCCCTACAAGACCATCTAAAACTCGAGCAATGAAAGGTAAATGGAAATGTTATTTCTTAGTGGCTTTGTTTAGATCTCTATAATCCACATAGATCCTCCACTTTCCATTCTTTTTTGGGACCAAAACTAGAGGGGACACCCACTCACTATCTGAGATGGGGTATATGAACCCTGCATCCAACAACTTTTGCAACCCTTCCTTTACTATGTCTTTGAGGATTGGGTTCATTATCCTCTGAGGTTGGCACATTGGTTTTCATCCCTCCTTTATGTATATGTGATGAGTACACATTGAAGGATGCACCCCTTTCATTTATTTATAGCTCCAAGCAAAGGCATCTAAGTTCTGTCTCCACATTTTGCACAACTTCGCTTCTTGGTTGGCTGAGAGAGAGGGGTTAATATTTAAGGTTCTAGATGGACCAAATTCTACCATTTTAACATGTGCGTGACATGGGTCCACTAGGAATAACTCATTCCAAGGATTACCCTCAAATTCATTCACAAACTCATTAAGAGGTGTGGTGTAGGGGAGTTGGTTCTGGAGGATTTGGTCAATGAGGTCATCTTCATCAAGTTTCCACCCTCCTATAATAGCCTCTAGGGTACAGATTAGATGGGATGTTGTGTGATACACTTCATCTTCCTCCTCCTCTTCCAACCATAGGGATAAGTCATGCTCAATAGATGGCTGAGCAAGAGAGTACAATACGAATCGATTGGACAAATTCCCATTATTAATGGTCATGTTCCCGACTCTACAACTTTGTAAGAATCAACAATGGCTAGCCATGGTCTTCCAAGGATAAGAAGATAACCATTGAATTTGGTTTTTCACTACAGAACTAGGAAGACATTAGGATACTCTCAAGAGTCAATAGAGATCATTACGTCCTCAACAACTCCCTTAGGAGCCACTTTGGACCTATATACAAGTTGCAGCACTGTGGTGGTCTTTCTCAAGGATCCTTGGAGGTTTATCTTGAGCATGGTTTATTTAGTCATCACATTGATGGAAACCCCAAGATAAATAAAGGTGTGAGGGACAATGATTCCATCAATGTGCACATCTAACACAGGACTTCTAGGATCTAGATATTTTGGGCAAATCACTCTGCCCAGCATTAGATAACATAATTAACCAATAACATTGATGGTAGGGGTGTCTTTCTTTCTCCTCCTAGGATGTTTGAACAATTTCTCTTTTATAAGCTTATTTTCGATGGAAACATCCTTGATGGCTTAGAGGAGGGGAATTTTAATACACAGGTTCTTCAATTCTCCCAGAAGTTCAATCTCTTCTAAGGCGTGCTAGTTAGGATGGATCAATCTTTTAAGAGAAGGAGGTGAATTTACTTGAGGGATACTCTCTTCCTTTTCCTCTTAAAGCTCCTTAGGTGGAGATGGAGGTTGGTTATATGGGAGCACTCTTCCATACTTGAGGTTGATTTCTTGAATCTCCACATCATAGACAAGGTAAGATGTCTCTCCATTATAGACTTGTTGTGCCTCCCTGTTATTCGGGTTCGGATTGGGTTGGGCAGGCATCTGAGGTTGCTTGGGTGGATTAGGGTGAATGAGTTGTGTTTGAGATGGAGGGGGAGGTAGTAAAGAAGGAGGTTGGTTGATTTGAGGCCTCCACCCTTGTGATAGGTTATTCCACTGAGGATGTGTAGAAGCATATTGCTGAAATGTTTGATTGAAAGGTTGGGGAGGATACTAAGGTACATAAGGCCAAGGAGAAGGTTTGGACCATGATGGATGAGTGGAAGAGTAACAAGATGGCAGGTGTGCATTTTAGTTGGGATGGTAATAAGAGTAGTATGCACCTTGCATGCCCTTGCTGGTATGGCCGAGGGCCTTGAGGCCTCCTTCGATTGATGAAACAGAGTTTTTCAGCCCCATCTTCTGCCCCTTGGTATACAGCTTTCAATCCAGGAAAAGAAGGAAACTTATATGTGGCATGGTTTTCCTCATAGAATAAGAATACCTATATAACATTTAATGGACATTCATTTATGGGGTGCCTTCTAGTTCATTTAGGGAAAAAGATAGCTAAGGCCCTCTCTACTTCCTCTTGTCTCCTCTTGATCTACATGGTGTCCATTTGCAAAGAAAAGGTATGCAGAGTTTCACTTTTTAAGTCCTCCAACATGTTCCCAATTTCATTCTTGATGGATGTTATGGAGGGAGAGGGACTGACCAAAGCATGACTAGCTCTACCCTTCTTCCTAGCAGCCCTAGAATGGTTTTTGAATATTGCCTTGATGTCTTCATATGGTATCTAATAGATTTATCCACCAGACAACATGTTGAGGGTTTCCAGTATGCCCTCCCTGAATCCTTTGAGAAGGACTAACTTGAGTGCTTAGGATCAAGGGTGCATCTGGCCCTCCTATAACTGAGCTGAAATTTGTCCTCATAGTCTTCCAAGGATTCATTAGGTCCAAGAGTCATTCTAAATATTTCCTCATTGGTGTCTTTGGACCTACAATAATCCATGTACTTGTTGTTAAAAGATTGTTAAATTTGAGCCCAGGTAGTGATGTTATCCCCAGGTAGACCCATGAACTAGTGCAAGGTTGCATCCTTAAGGGTGGATGGGAACAATTTTAGCTTCTGATCATAAGAGGTGTAGTCATAATACCTATAGACAACAACAAACTCAATCATGAAAGTATCAGGGTCTTCTGAGGTTAATCCATGGAAGAGAGGAAGGGCAAAAGGGCTTATATTCTTCATCCTAGCATCTCCATTAGTTTCTCTAATGGGAAAAACCTCCTCATTCTTGTTTTCATCCATGGTGTGGATATGTGGAATGGTTTATTCTTCTTCTTCCCCAATATCTTCTTCAAATATCTTGTGTTGTTCACCTAAGGGGTCTTCTAACTCCCCTATAGTCAGAGAGGGAAGTTAACAATTATCTAAGAAGAACGAAGGTTGATTTTTTGATGGTGTGGGGGTATTTGGCAAGAATTTTTCGAGAGTGTCTCTACTCCTACAAGGCATGAAAGAAATATTTTTCCCTTTTATATTAGTTTTTTCAAAATTGAATGCAAAACTGAAAGAAAATTAGAAATAACATCTACCTAGACACCTCCTCGGCAAAGGTGCCAAAAAGTGGTGAGCCTTAGTATTGCACCAAGAGTGCTACAATTACTTCCATAGGCACTTCAACTTTACTAACGAACCTAGGGTTCATACAAACTTCGATTTGACAATGCTATATACACAATAAATGAATTCTACTCATGCCACCCTCAACAAGGTCACTTGAACATTAGGGCTCCAAGACCATTCCTGTACTGAACTTAAAGGAGATTAACTACCAAAAGTATAATGTAAAAGTTGGTCATAGTGCAAAAAAAGTAAATGATTTTCAACTCTAACTTTTAAATGATAATGATTCCATTCAGGAAAAACATAAGAATTATGCTAATTGTAGAAAGGAAACTACTCTAATTTGCAATCAATCATCTAGCTATTAGGTTTTCTTGTAAATAGAAGATCATCCTATCAATTCACAACTCAAGAATGCATGCATTATTTATCTAATTCGCACTTACAGATGAATTTATGTCCTAATTGCTAAATTCATAATGAAATAACTAATGTTATTCACTCTTGTAGGAAAGAAAAAGGAACGAAGGGAATGCCCTAGGTGGTACTTACGGTCATGGAATCAAAGCTGAGGGGTCAACCTACTACTAAACTAAGCTATGTTATCATTGCAGGTCAAAACAAGGTCAAAATAGACTATTATAGGATGTTTCTATAGGATTCATGTAATGCTATAGGAAGTCCTAAAATGTTATAGGAAGTTGGCCGAGAGGGTTTTTAGGGTAAGGATGATGGGATGAAGTGATGGCAAGTTGAATGAAGGTTGTGGGGAATGTAGGGAAAGTGAACAACACCCGTAGCCAAGCCCAACACTTTAGAAAGGCTGGATTTGGGCTAAGAGGGCTGCTTACAATGACCAAAAAATAGAGATCAAGAACATGGGTTGGAATTCATCAAAAGAGAGTGGATAAGTCTTAGGTGGAGTTGGTGAAAATATTCCTTGTCTATAGATCCAACAACCCTGCAAAACCCCATGCACTTATTCCTATTTTCATTTGCAAAATATTACAGTTAATGGTGGAAAATATGAATTGAATTTGGAAACTATCTAACTAATGCTAAGAACTTGATCTATGCAATGAACTACTTCCTAAGCTACATAAATCATATGTGAAGCAAGATACCAAACGTAAGCCTTTCCAAGGAATCATAAACAAACTATCTAACTAATGCTAAGAACTTGATCTATGCAATGAATTACCTTCTAAGGTACAACAATCACATGTGAAGCAAGATAACAAATGTAAATTTTTCCAAAAAATCATAGACAAGAAATCACACATTATTTTTGGGTTGTGACAGTGGAGTCTCCAATCATGCTCCCATGAGAGAGGTGAGAGAGGGATCACAGTCACAGACGTTTTGAGGAATTATACTCTACTAAAATGTAGAAACTAATCAACATTCTAGTATAAAAGAAATATATATAAACTCTATAGAACTACAACAACTAATCAACATTCTAGGCTAAGAGAAATAGAAATACACAAGAGGGACCTAGGCTACTAGGATTGGGCCCAAACCCAAGAGCTTCAGCCCTCTGAACTAACTCAGTGATGGATCAAGATAAAGCTTCTCATTATCATTCCAGAAATGTCAAATACATCATCAAAATAATAGTCACAAGTGATTCAGCTCAATGGCCCCTTAGCTACAAAAAAAATTTGAATCCTAATGAGTTTCGTAGAATCTTTATTTATACAAAAGGGTAGCTACCAGCAAATCCCTAGAAAACAGGGATGTTTTTCTCCATAAATCGAGAATAGCTGGATCTAGATCTTCCTTGACATGCATTGGCTCTGTTGCCAATGACCTTCGCATGCTTTGCTTCCAATGACCTCAAGTTGATGAGAGATAGAGTGATGATATTTTTCTGATTTGAGAAATTAAGGAGGTGGAAGACCTCCTAGAATCTCTCCATGTTTTTTACTCCAAGCTCCTGCACTCAAATTATCTCAAAATTGCTCCAATTAACACACATTAGGCCACATGACATAGAAACACATCTTTTACTCCTCACACTAAACATAATATAACAAAATTTGTAGTTAAATGTGAGAGAAAGAGAATTTAATAAGTTGGATGATGGCATTGTAACCCTTACGATATACTTATTGATGAGCCTCATCATAAGCCATGTGTGATATTTATTCGGTGAATTTGATAGGGGATCTTACTCATCTCTACCACCTAAGAGCTTATAGTTACTCAGTCTTCCACTTGAGGTAGAATTTCTCTTCCTTTGAGTGGAGGATGAAATCAGGCGAGTCACGAGTGTGGAGGTTGGAGGTTGCTACGTAGGATTTTTTCCTCTATGCTTATATCTTTATCCCATACCTATATTAGTTTCTTTAGGAACTTATTGCAATTCTTAATTTCTAGATGGGTCGGTGTGATTCACTTCACTTTCCTCTACAACTCTTTGTCATATCTAATAGTAGTCGATTGTCTCGAAAATATACCTTTTGGATAAAAGCCTTGAAGGGGTTCAACTTCAATTAAACTCTATATAATTTAAAGACTGTCAAAACTATGCAAGGTGGGTTCCTTTATTCATGGTCACTTCTCCAATAATAAATGGAAAAGAAATAATTTTTTTTTTCTTTTTCTATTTAAATAAAATTAGTCATGGATGGGATTGTCTACAGACTTCAGAAACAAAATACTTATCTATAAAAAAAAATGGATAGAAGTACTGAATTATCTTGAAATCTATATATCTGAATCATGGTATTACTCTCTCTTTCTTCATGGATTCCTTTTCCCCATAGGAAATATTGGGTTTCTCCTAATATTCAGGCGGCCTTTCATCCAAACATGATGTAATTGATTTCCTTTACAAACAAATCTTGGACTTTGTAAAAATGAAAAGGAAATTTATGTTTTCATAGTATGGGATACCAGAATTGGGTTGGTTCTTTATCTGAGTTGAAATTAGCTTTATGGTGTAGGTCATGAAAGAAATGTCTAGACATGAGGGTTGTTATTAGATATGCCATCATAAAGAATATGTGGTTATTGGACACATTGACCAAATGGAATTCAAATGTTGATCTAAGGATGATTTGAGGTTGTCATTGATGTCAACCCAAGCAGCACCAGGGGCTGCATTGATCTTGCAAGGGAATTTTTACTTGACTACTTACTCTATTTTGAGTCAAGGATCTTCTAGATAGATTCTACTGGTCGAGATGTTTCCGTTGATATATGGCACTCCAAGTAATTCTTCACGGTTTTAGAGATATTCATGTTTGAAGTTAGTAACCCAAATTAGTGGGCTAAAACCCTATGGGGTTGTGGCATGGCACTCATAATTCGTTTTGGTCACTAAATAGTCATTAATTAATAATTTTTTTAAGCTCCTAAAATCCCTCCAACATTCTCTATAGAATCCCCTCTCAACTCTATAAAAGGAAATCTCATATATCCTCCAAAGTAGTGATCGTGGCATTTTCACTATAAATTCATTTCTGCAAAGTCTTAGATTATGAAATTAAAACTCATTTGATTCATCATCCTAATGAACGTCTTGACTAAATATGAGATATTGGTTCACTATATTTTCTGAGATATAATATGTGGAAGTTAGGGTTTTTTCAGGATGCCGAATTTCATCTCAAAGAAGTGACCTTGGGAAAATCATCATAACTCTCTCTAAGAAGAGGATTAGAATTCTGTAAAAAGTGGTGGATAGTGCATGGGCTGTAGTTTTCTGTATATTTATTTCAAATCCGATGGAGGAAACAGTGACACGTGGCATGTCGTACAAGTTCGCTCTACTGAATTAGTCCATAATTAGGTCATTGTGAGAGATTGGGCATAACTTTGTCTTCAAAAATCCAAATCAGGTTAGACCTGTGGTACTGGAAAGAAGAATCAGAGGGATTCTACATGACCAAAGATCACATGTTGGGGCTTTGAAATCATAGAGATAAATCAGATTAAATATCGTGCTCCTAGAAGGCAAGAAAAACTAGATCAAGTGTTTTCAAGGGGTGCAAAGGACGGGACTTTCTAGGGCAGCAAAGAGAAAGGTGCAACAAACTGATGTAGTAGAGGTAACCTATAGGTAAGTATCTTCTATATATGCATGTTCATCTCTTAATTTCATTAGGTTCTTTGTATTCTAATTTGTTTTTTTTGTTTAGCACTGACATATGCTCTACAGGATGAGGTAATTTTTGTTATCATGTCATGGGTATTTCCTTGAAGACTTTTTGCAGGTATTATATATTCATTAAGAGAAGACTCAATGCATAATCTAATGTTCTGAAGAATGAGAAAGGGTAGCATGACAAGAGCAACAATCAAGGTGTAGAACAACAGCAAGAATTTCACCACATGAAGTCTTCAAGTGGGCAGTACTGCATACAGACATTGTAAAAGTATCATTGTACAGAGTCATTGTAAAAGAATCTTTGTAAAAGTTGTACAAGTGTTTATCTGTCAGGAGGTCTAGGATCATCATTAGGTGGTTGTGTCATAGTTGGGGTTACGATCTAGTGTGTCTTCTTCTTCTACATCATTCTATATCATTGTAATGTGGACCATTTTCCCTGGTACAGGAGTCCATTCTTCTTTTATTCTTCTATAGGGTGATAGGGTGGTGCTAGGCTGGTACATGAAGTCACCAATAGGTTTAAGCCTATGAAAACTTCAGGGTGGTAAGGTGGTGCTAGGGTGAGTTGTAGCTCATTGGGTGTTGGGGCATCCATTCATTTGATTACTGAAGAATCTCGGGCGTCGAAGCGTCCATCCAGTGGGAGCTGGAGAAGGATGCTTTTCTAGGATTCTAGGAAGTCATTGATTTCATTTCATTTGGGGTCGAAGATTAAAGAATTTATTAGAAAAATGTTCGGTGGTTTTTGACCTAGAGGGGGTTTTCCACCTAAAATCTTTGTGCCTCCTATGTTCTTTTATTTACTATTATTACTACATAAATGTTAATAATAATTGAAGATTAACTAATGCTTTGAAAATGTTTAAAAGTGATAATTGTAATAAATACTCATTCACCCCCCCTCTCAGTATTTTCTAGCAATTGGTATCAGAGCTTGATTCCTTCAATAGTAGTTTAACAACTCGAAGGAGATCATGGAGCATACCAAAATGGTGTACCTCTATTCAATGAAAATAATTCTTGCACTCTAGAAAGGAAGAATGCAGGTTTATCTCTTGGCGCAAGGTTACGAAGTATGGGACATTGTTCAAAATGGCTTTACACCAACTGTGGATGAAAAAGGTAAGAAGAATTTGGTAATGATGCAAAAGCAAAGAATATTATTACCAGTGGACTTATTGAATCTTCTTATCATAAGGTTTTGGGTTGTAAAACTGCCAAAAATGTATGGGAAAAGCTTGAGAATATATATGCAGGTGACTCAAATGTCAAAGACGCAAAGCTTCAAGTCTATAGAGCAAAATTTGAGCAACTCGGAATGAAAGAAGATGACAACATTGCTGCATACTTCCAATACGTTGATGAAATAACGAACACTCTGGAAGGATTGGGTGAGCCTGTTGACGAGAAGACTATTATATGAAAGATTCTTAGAATGTTACCAAGAAGATTCAACCCAAAGTTATCAGTCTTAGAATACAGTGAAAATCTGGACAAACTCAATAAAGAGGATTTACATGGAGTTCTCATAGCATGTGAAATGAGACTTGATGAAGAAGAGGGTACTTCGCATCTAGAAATTGCATTCATTGCATCTAAGAAAACCAATAAGGACAAACAACCTTCAAAGGCAAAGGCCTGCATTTGCACCTGCAAGTGTGAAGAAAAGGAAGATGATGAAGAAGGTTTTTCAGATGGATAATATGCTTACTTTACGAGAAAACTAAAAATTGGTAAGGGAAAATTCAAAGGTAAACTTCCATTCATATGTTTTGGTTGTGGTGAGGTTGGGAATTTCGCAGCAAAAAGTCCAAACAGAAGTGATGGAAACTCAAATGGAAAGAAAGGCTTTAAGAAATTCAACAAGCAAGGCAAGCAGAATGGATTCAAAAGGAACTTTCTCTCTAAAGAAGATAGATCATCATCCGATGAAGACAGTGACATTGAAGAAGAAGACAAAGAGAGAGTATTGTTTATGGCCAAGCACAATAAACAAGAGGTATCAAACAATGAAGAAGAAGGGTTGACCATAGAAGAATTTTCTAAGGAGGCAATCAAGCTTATAAAAGAGCTCAAGGCTAAGAAGATCCATTCCAATACTCTTGAAGAACAAGTTCAAGGTCTCAAAATTGAAGTTGAAGAACACAAATGTATTGAAGAGTCACTTCAAAGAAAGCAACCGAGAAAGGGAAGCATTAGAAGCCAAAGTAGTCTCATTGCATAAGTAAGTGAATAAGGGAAAAATTGTCCAAAACTATGCCAATAGCTCAATTGCATTAGAAGAACTCATCAACAATCAACGTTCTTATAATGACAGAACTAGACTCAGTTACAAAGAAGAAGAAGTAAGACATTCTACAACAAAATACAATGAACCTATGAGATCTGACAGGCATGTAGACTTCATTGGACAATATTTGCAAGAACAGCCTTGGAAGACAATTCCCCGACGAATATTCCCATCCAGGTACCAACATATTTTTCATAGCTATTGTTATTCATGTGGAAAATTTGGTCATAAAGTTGTAGAATGTCGCATGTACCCTATGAACTAATACAATTCCAAGAGATCTATCAAATATGAACCTCCCAGGGCTCAATGAAACATCAATAGATTTGAACATTTAAGAAGTAATATTGAATGTTACAAATGTTGAAACTTTGGACACATAGCCAAAGACTGTAGACTTGAAAATCCTCCAAAAGAATCTTCGAAGCCATGCAATGAATGAACATGGAAGAAGAAGAACATTGATAATTGTGATCTCGCTCTCAATGCACAAAACAATAAAGATGTATGGTATATTGATAGTGGTTTCTCAATGCATATGATTGGAGATAGAAAGAAATTTGTATCTCTGAAAGAGAAGAAGGATGGAACCATGTCCTTTGGAAATGATGGATCTTCAAATGTTATAGGAGCGAGTACCGTCAGCCTCGGAAGCAAAGATTCTCTAGCCAAGAATGTTCTATTGGTTGAAAACATGAATCACAATCTGCTCAGTATTGGACATATGTGTG
This sequence comes from Pinus taeda, assembly GCA_000404065.3. Classification (NCBI taxonomy): domain Eukaryota; kingdom Viridiplantae; phylum Streptophyta; class Pinopsida; order Pinales; family Pinaceae; genus Pinus; species Pinus taeda. Next base: position 131,663 of record APFE031719900.1, read on the forward strand.
ATCAAGGACACACAATGTTATTCAAGTCCACAAAATGTGAAATCAGGAAAGGCAGGTATGGTAAAATTGTGGCTACAACAAGTTGAGCTCTAAATGACATATATGATCTGGATGAAGCAACTAAAGCTTGTCTGCTAGCTAAAGAAGATGAAAGTTTGTTATGACACAAATGAATGGGTCACATAAAATTTGACAATATTTTCAAGATAAGAAAAAAGGAAGCAATACGAGAAATGTTGAAAATCTCAAAACCTTCCAACACACTATGTGAGGCCTGTCAGCACAACAAGCAGAAAAAATTTGGATTTAAAACAAAAGAACACTTTGCATCACATCCATTGGAATTGATACATACTGATCTACGTGGTCCTATGGGAAGAAAAGGCTTAGATGGAGAATTATATTTCATGTTAATGGTAGATGACTATACCAAGATGACATCCATCAGTTTCCTAAAGAAAAAATATGAAGAATTTGAGTGCTTTAAGATCTACAAGGAGTTGGTCGAAAATGAAACTGATTTTAAAAAAAGTGTCTAAGATTAGATAATGGTAGAGAATTCACTTCCAAATTATTTCAGCAATACTGTGACGAAAATGGAATAAAAATACAACTTTCAATAGCAGGAACACCTCAACAAAATGGATTTGTTGAAAGAAAGAACAAAAATGTACAGGAAATGGGTAGAACAATGACGAAGGACTCAAATTTGATTGAAAAATTATGGGTTCAAGCAATTGATATTACAGTCTTCATTATCAAAAAAAGTCTTCTTAGAAATAATTGCAATAAGACCCCATATGAATTATGGAAAGGAAAAGCGGCTAATGTAAAATATTTCAGAATCTTCAAAAGCAAATGTTATATCAAAAGAGAAGATCAAAATTTGGGTAAGTTTGAATCGCGTGTTGATGAAGGTATCTTTTTTGGTTACTCACGCAAAAGAAAGGCCTATAAATACTATAGTCTAATATGAAAACAGATAGTGGAGAGCATAAATGTTGCATTTGATGAAGATAGTGTTCTAACAAATAATGATGAGGATCTAGAATCTTTGTAACTTGAAACAGAGGCTGAAAAAAGTACAGAGAAAATTCTAGAATGAGAAGCAACTGTCAACCAGGGAGAAGTAAATAATGATCAACAAGATATATAGGAACAACAATAAGAAGTTCTTCCAAAGAGAACAAAATAATGGATTCAAAAGAACCATCCATCAAATCAAATCATTGGTGACATAAATGAAGGAATTGGAACAAGAAAAGGTTGACACCTTCATTCATCACAACAAGATCACATTGCTTTTCTAGCAACCTTTGAGCATAGTAGTTTTGAGGAAGCCAACCAGAATGAACATTGGGTAGCAGCTATGAATGAACAATTGGATCAAATTGAGAAGAAAAACACCTGGGAATTAGTTCCATGACCAAAAGATAAAAATGTCATTTTGACTAGATGGGTGTTCAGGAACAAATTGAATGAAGATGGATAAGTTACTAGAAACAAAGCAAGAATGGTTTTCAAAGGCTATACACAAGTGGAAGGAATTGATTTCGACGAAACATTTGCACCAGTTGCCAGAATGGAAGCCATCCAGATGTTTCTCACCTATGCATGTTCAAGAAAAATAAAAGTCTACCAAATGGATTTTAAGTCGGCATTTCTGAAGGGAGAATTAGAAGAAGAAGTTTACATCGAACAACCTGAAGGTTTTCTACTATCAAAAAAATAATATTGTGTTTGTAGGTTAAAGAAGGATCTATACGGTCTCAAGTAGGCTCTCATAGCATGGTATGCTCGTCTTTACAAATATCCACATCAACGAGGTTTCAAGAAAGGTACTACTGATAGTAACCTTTACGTACAAATAGATAAAGATAATTTAACGATCATTGAAGTATATGTGGATGATATAATCTTTGGTAGCAATGATGATCGATTAAGTAAGAACTTTGCTACAAAGATACAAAGTGAGTTTGAGATGTCTTTACTTGGTGAGTTGACATACTTCTTAGGGATTCAAATATCTCAGCAACAAAGAGGAATATTTATATTTCAAGCCAAGTACATTAAGGAAATTCTTAAGAAATTCAAAATGGAAGATTTCAAACCCATCCTTTACTCGGACGATAATAGGTTGCAAATTGAGCATAGACGACTCATCTAAGGATGTGGATCAGAGCTTGTACAGATATATGATTGGTGGTCTTCTATATGTAACAGCCTCCCAACCAGATGTTATGCAAGAAGTTGGACAAGTAGCAAGATTCCAAGCGGCACCAAAAGAATCACATATTATCATTGTCAAAATAATTCTTCGATATCTAAAGGGCACAACAGAATATGACTTGTGGAATCCCAAGGGAAACAATCTCATTATTCAAGTCTTTACAGATGCAGATTGGGTAGGAAGCGTTGATGATCGTAAGAGTACTAGTGGAGCAGCATTCTATCTAGGTGGTTGTCTCGTATCATGGTTGAGCAAAAATAAAACCTCAATCTCGTTATCTACAGCGAAAGAAGAATACATTGCAATGAAAACTTGTTGTACTCAAGTCCTTTGGATAAAATAAACTTTGCAAGATCTTCAAGTGCAATTCAGTCAGCCTATTCCCATCTTCTATGATAACACTAGTGCCATCAGCATCTCCAAGTATCATGTCATGCATTCAAAAAAAACACATTTCGATAAAATATCATTTTGTTAGAGAACAAGTCGTTGAAAATAATACCAAACTTGAATATGTTGGTACAAAAGAACAAATGGTTGATATCTTCACTAAACCTTTACCTCATGAAGCATTTGAATATCTTAGCCAGAAGCTTGGGATTCTCCCAAGTTCTCATTAGATTTTCCTTATTCATAAAATAAAGGGGGAGTAGAAGTGTGTACAGGTCCGTAGGATGGTTGTGTGTCAGGGGATTTACCCTTTTCCATTGATGTCAAAGGGGGAGAGAAGGCTGTAGGAAGAGGTGCCCTGATCACAAGGGGAGTGCTTGTGTTGTTATCAATGCCAAAGGGGAAGATTCTTGATCTAAAGATGATCTGAGGTTGTCATTAATGTCAACCCAAGTAGCTTCAGGGGCTACCCTGATCTTGCAAGGGAATTTTGGCTTGACAACTTACTCTATTTTGAGTCAAGGATCTTCTCGATAGATTCTGCTCGTCGAGATGTTTCCATTGATATATGACACGCCAAGTAATTCTTCACGCTTTGAGAGATATTCATGTTTGAAGTTAGTAACCCCAGTTAGTTGGCTAAAACCCTATGGGGTTGTGGCATGGCACTCATAACTGGTTTTGGTCATTTAATAGTCATTAATTAATAATTTTTGAAGCTCCTAAAATCCCTCCAACATTATCTATAGAAGCCTCTCTCAACTCTGTAAAAGGAAATCTTATATATCCTCCAAAGCAATTATCATGGAATTTTCGCTATAAATTCATTTTTGAGAAGGCTTAGATTCTGAAATTAAAACCCATTTTATTAGAAATCCTTATGAACGTTGTGACAGAATTTCAGATCTTGGTTTGCTACACTTTCGGAGATATGATCTGTGGAAGTTAGGATTTTTGCAAGCTGCGGAATTTCATCTCAAAGAACTGACCTTGGGAAAATCGTCATAACTCTCTCTCTCTGAGAAGAGGATTTGAATTCTATAAAAAACAGATAGTGCACAGGCTCTAGTTTTCTATGTATCAATTTCAGAGCCAAAAGAGGAAACAGTGACACGTGGCACGTCATACAAGTTTGTTCTACTAAACTAGTCCATAATTAGGTCATTGTGAGAGATTACGATTAACTTTGTCTTGAAGAGTCCAAATCAAGTCAGACCTGTGGCACTAGAAAGAAGACTCAGAGGGTTTCTATAGGACTGAATATCACATGTTGGGGATTTGGAATCTCATAGATACATCAGATTAAATACCGTGCTCCTAGAAGGCAAGAAAAACTAGATCAAGTGTTGTCAAGGGGTGCAAAGAACCAAACTTTCTAGGGCACAAAGAGCAAGGTGCAGCAAAATGATGCAGCAGAGGTAAGCTACAGGTAAGTATCTTCTATATATGCATGTTCATCTCTTAATTGCATTAGGTTCTTTGCATTCTAATTTGTTGTTATTGTTTAGCACTGACATATGCTTTGCAGGATGAGGTAAGCTTTGTTATTATCATGTCACGGGTATTTCCTTGAAGATTTTTTATAGGTATTATATATTCATCAAGAGAAGACTCAATGGATAATATAATGTTCTGAAGAATGAGAAATGGTAGCATGACAAGAGTAGCAATCAAGGTGCAGAATAGCATCAAGAAGTTCACCATATGAAGTCTTCAAGTGGGCAGCACTGCATACAGACATTGTAAAAGTATCATTGTATAGAGTCATTGTAAAAGCATCTTTGTAAAAGTTGTACAAGTGTCTATCTTCCAAGAGTTGAGGAGGCAATGTCAGGAGGTCTAGGATCATCACTAGGTGGTTATGTCATAGTTGGGGCTATGGTCTAGTGTGTCTTCTTCTTCTACATCATTTATATCATTGTAAAGTGGACCATTTTCCCTAGTACGGGAGTCCATTCTTATTTTATTCTTCTATAGGGTGGTAGGGTGGTGCTAGGTTGGTGCATAAGTCACCAACAGGTTCAATCCTGTGAGAACTTCAGGGTGGTGGGGTGGTGCTAGGCTGAGTTGTAGCTCATTGAGAGTTGGGGCATCCATTTAGTTGACTACTGAAGGATCTCGAGAGTTGGAGCATCCATCCTGTGGAAGCTAGAGAAGAATGCTTCTCTAGAGTTCTAGGAAGTTGTTGCGTTCATTTCAGTTTGGGCCGAAGATTAAAGAATTTATTAGAAAATCGTTCGGTGGTTTTTGACCCAGAGGGGTTTTCCCACCTAAAATATTTGTGCCTCCTATGTTCTTTTATTTACTGTTATTTCTGCATAAACATTAATAATAATTGAAGATTAACTAATGATCTAAAAAGATTTAAAAGTGCTAATTGCAAGAAATATTGATTCACCCCCCCTGCCTCTCAGTGTTTTCCAACAATTGGTATCCGAGCTTGGTTCCTTCAATAACAGTTTAACAACTTGAAGAAGATCATGAAGCATACCAAGAATGGTGTACCTCTATTCAATGAAAATAATTATGCACTCTAGAAAGGAGGAATGGAGGTTTATCTCTTGGTGCAAGGTTACAAAGTATGGGACACGGTTCAAAATGGCTTTACACCAACCGTGGATGAACAAGGTAAGAAGGATTTGGTAAATGATGCAAAATCAAAGAATATTGTTATCAGTGGACTTATTGAATCTGTTTATAATATGGTGTTGGGTTGTAAAACTTCCAAAAATGTATGGGACAAGCTTGAGAATATATATGTAGGTGACTCAAATGTCAAGGAAGCAAAGATTCAAATCTACAGAGCAAAATTCAAGCAACTCAGAATGAAAGAAGATGACAACATTGTTGCATACTTCCAACACATTGATGAAATAACCAACACTCTGGAAGGATTGGGAGAGCCTGTTGATGAGAAGAATATTATACGAAACATTCTTAGAATGTTACCGGGAAGATTCAACCCAAAGGTATTGGTCTTAGAATACAGTGAAAATCTGGACAAACTCAGCAAAGAGGAATTACATGGAGTTCTCATAGCATATGAAATGAGACTTGATGAAGAAGAGGGTACTTCGCACATAGAAACTATGTTCATTACATCTAAGAAAACCAATAAGGACAAACAAGCTTCAAAGGTGAAGACCTAAACCTGCACCTGCAAGTGTGAGAAAAGGAAGATGATGAAGAAGGTTTTTCAGATGGATAATATGCTTACTTTATGAGAAAACTAAAAATTGGTAAGGGAAAATTCCAAGGTAAACTTCCATTGATATGTTTCAGTTGTGGTGAGGTTGGGCATTTCACAGCAAAATGTCCGAATAGAAGTGATGGAAACTCAAAAGAAGGGAAAGGATTTAAGAAATTCAACAAGCAAGGCAAGAAGAAAGGATTCAAAAGGAACTTTCTCTCTAAAGAAGGTATCTCATCATCCGATGAAGATAGTGATAGTGAAGAAGAAGCCAACGAGAGAATATTGTTTATGTCAGGCCAGGGTAACTCCAGAATGAGCGAGAGAAACTGATATCTTATTCATTTAGCTAATACATATTTATATACACAAACATGACGGATCAGTTCATCTTCTTGATGACTGTCCACATTCCAGAATATTAGGTGTCAACATTCCCCCCCTTAATCTGAAGGGATGTTGGTGAGTCCAAGCATCGTTCTGAATCTTTCAAGCTTTTCTCTTCAAAGCGCTTTGGTGAAGATGTCTGCAATTTGCTCATTTGTGGAACAATGACGGAGATGGATTGTTTTGGCCTCAACATGATGTCGGATCAGATGATATTTAGTATTGATGTGCTTTGTTCGATCATGGAACTTTGGGTTCTTGGCCAACTTTATTTGCAGAGGTGTTGTCAATCATGAGTGGAGTTGATTGTACTTGTTTTACCTGCAAATCTTCAAGAATTTTCCTGAGCCACACAATTTCTTTTGTTGCTTCAGCTGCTGCCACGTATTCTGCTTCTGTTGTGGAATCTGCTGGAACTGATTGTTTGCGTGATCTCCAAGAGACAGCTCCTGATCCAAGACTCATAGCATATTCTGAAGTAGATACTCCAGTTTCTTTGTCTCCATCGAAGTCTGAATCAGAGTATCCAATCAAGCTGAAGTCGTCCACCTGTGTATACTTGATTCCAAGGTCTTGAGTTCCCTTCAAGTACTTAGAACTCTTTTTGCAGCAGACCAATGTCCCTCACAAGGCTTTTGCATAAACCTAGAGAGGATTCCAACAACAAATGAAATGTCTGGTCTAGTAGTAGTGAGGTAGATGAGACTTCCTACAAGCTGTCTATACTTTGTTGCATCCTCAAATTCCTTTCCTTCAATAGATGTGAGCTTAAGTTTTGTTCCATTGGAGTAGTAAGAGGATTGCACTCTGTCATGCCAAACCTGTTTAACAAATCTCCAATGTATTTCTTTTGAGAAAGAAATATGGATTTTGGATGTTGGGTTACTTCAATGCCAAGATAGTAATGAACATAGCCCAAATCAGTCATTTCAAAACTTTTTCCTAATTCTTTCTTTATGGATGCAATATAACTTTCATTGTTCCCTGTCATTAAAAGATCATCTACATATACCACAAGATATACAACTGTTTTGCCAATTTTCTTGACAAATAAAGTTGCATCATCAAGATCAAAATGATTGAAGTTGAGTTTCAGAAGATGCTCAGTTAGTTTTTCATACCAGGCTCGTGGTGCTTGTTTGAGGCCATACAAGGAATTCACAAGTTTGCATACTTTATGTTCATTTCCTTTCACAGCAAATCCTTCAGGCTGGGACATAAAAACATTTTCTTTTAGATCTCCATTCAAGAAGGCAGTTTTTACATCCATTTGATGGACTTTCCAACCGTTCTGAGCTTCCAGTGCAAAGAGTGTCCGGATGGTGGCCCATTTTGCTGTGGGAGAAAAAGTTTCCTCATAATCGACCCCTTCCTTCTGTGCAAAACCTTTTGCCACAAGCCTAGCTTTGTGCTTGTCAAGTGAGCCATCAGCTTTGTACTTGTTTTTGTAGACCCACTTGCAGCCAATTGGTTTGGTTTCAAATGGAGGATCAACCAGCTTCCAAATGCCGTTCTTTATGAGGGCATCATACTCCTTTTGCATTGCTTCTTTCCATTCATCATGAGAAGCAACTTCTTTAAAGGAAGTTGGTTCAAAATCTGTAGACAAGTTCAATTCACAATCATAAGAAACATCCATATCAACAGGTGAATTAGAGTCATCTACATCACCTCCATTTTGTCGGTTTGAATTTCTTGTTCCTGTTTTTCCAATTTCATCAGGATGAACACTTTCAAGTGTCTTTGTCAGCCACTTTGGGGGACCTTTCTGAGATGGTCCAGGCTGCTCTGTTGATTGATTTGGGAGTGAATCAAGATTGAGTCTCCCAATTCTATCAATTACATCACTTAAAGCATCATCCGTTGTTGGAGTTTCAGTCGGGGGAGAGTATTCTTCAGAAGAAGATTCCACATGTTGATCTAGTATAGGAATCCCCCCTTCAAGATGTGGAATCTGATTTTCAATTCTTGAAATGATTTCATTTTTGTGAATCTATCCAAGCGATCAAATTGCCACTCAACAACATTGTCAGATTTGGATGATTCAAGAAAAATTACATCTCTAGATATAACAAACTTTTTATT
>APFE031719900.1:142570-157863 GCA_000404065.3 Pinus taeda
AGTGAGAACTATTCCTATCATAGAGATGATTGAATGCATTCTATAAAAGGTTACTTCTGCTGATATAAAAAACTTTTGCTGATATATACTTCTGATGGAAAAAAATTGCTCTTAAAAAACTTCCGCTGCTTTAAAAAATTGATTTTGATATGGAGAAAAATTCTGCTACATATATCACCATATATATATCTCTGCTTTAAAAATGATTTTGATATGGAGAAAAATTCTGCTACATATATCACCATATATATATCTCTGCTTTAAAAATGATTTTGATATGGAGAAAAAAATCATTTAAAATTGTGCTTTATATCACCATATTTATATTCAAAATCATTCCATATTCAAAATCAGGCCATATTCAAAATTCTGCTACAAAAATGTTTGAGTGCTTCACTGTAATATATATTGTTGTCAAAGATATCCCATAGGTTTTGACTCAGTTAATGATCTTATGATTCATCCGAACAAATGGAAAAATAAGCTTATGATTTATCTCACTGAACACTAATCTTAAAACACCATATTTTGCAACGACAAAACAATCATTTCCACTCAACTGATAACAAACAACTATAATTTTTTTTTTTTTCTGAATTATAGAGAATGATGGAAGAATTTTAACGCAGTGGAACGCATGGTCCAATGCGGAGTTCCAGGATTAGCATTGAATCAACCGTCATATATCTGGTTAACAGCAATTGAGCTCCTCCGCTCCGTTTTTGACACCTAATTATGGAAGATCACTTAACGGAGAACTGGGGAACTCACATTTCTCGTCACAATGGCGGTGGTGACCTTTGGAAACTAGAAACCGAACAAGCTATGGCAGTGTGAAATGGTGGCAGTGCGTAGATCTTTTGGGAGTACAGGCAGTGAATAGACCACACGCAGGTTCCAAACATGAAACGCTACAATGAACGCTCCGATTCCATGGATGACCACACGCAGGTTCCAATTTTAATACAGGCAGTGAATAGACCACACGCAGGTTCCAAACATGAAACGCTACAATGAACGCTCCGATTCCATGGATGACCACACGCAGGTTCCAATTTTAATACAGGTAGTGAATAGACCACATGCAGGTTCCAAACATGAAACGCTACAATGAACGCTCCGATTCCATGGATGACCACACGCAGGTTCCAGACATTTTAATACAGGCAGTGAATAGATCTTTTGGGAGTACAGGAAGCGGACAACGTTTAAAAATTCCAAACAGTGTTTCATATACAACATTTAATCCTCCAAACAGCGTTTCATATACAACATTTAATCCTTCAAACGGCGTTTCATATACAGCATTTAATCCTTCAAACAGCGTTTCATATACAGCATTTAATCCTTCATAACAGTGCAGGAATCATACCATATGTTACCAATTCTCGGAATGCCCTCCTTCTAGCGCTGTCAGGCGTTTCAATGCAGATATGCGCTACCAAGGCAGACAGTGGCAGTCTTCTGGCACGCAGTCTTCAGGTACGCAGTCTTCAGGCATTTCAATGTCAGAGTAGTGCTCAGGACTCAGCAGCTCTCAGGACAGCAGGAGTTACAACTATTTCTGGGACCTGTGCTCTGATACCATGTCAGGCCAAGGTAACTCCAGAATGAGCGAGAGAAACTGATATCTTATTCATTTAGCTAATACATATTTATATACACAAACATGACGGATCAGTTCATCTTCTTTATGACTGTCCAGTTCACCCATCCATTTCGGATTAGGTGTCAACAGTTTATGGCCAAGCACAATAAACAAGAGGTATCAAACAATGAAGAAGAAGGGTTGACCATAGAAGAATTTTCTAAGGAAGAAATCAAGCTTATAAAAGAGCTTAAGGCTGAGAAGATCTGTTCCAATACTCTTGAAGAACAAGTTCAAGGTATCAAAATTGAAGTTGAAGAACACAAATGTATTGAAGAGTCACTTCAAAAGAAGATGGAAGAAATAAACCGAGAAAGGGAAGCATTAGAAGACGAAGTAGTCTTGCTGCATAAGGAAGTGAAGAAGGGAAAAACTGTAAAAGACTATGCCAATAGCTCAAGGGTGTTGGAAGAACTCATCAACAATCAATGATCTTACAATGATAGAACTGGCCTCGGTTACAAAGAAGAAGAAGTAGGACCTTCTACAACAAAGTACAATGAACCTATGAGATCTCACAGGCATGTAGACTTCATTGGACAAGATTCGCAAGAACAGCCTTGGAAGAAAATTCCTCGGTGAAGATTTCCATCAAGGTACCAACATATTTTTCATGGCTATTGTTATTCATGTGGAAAATTTGGTCATAAAGCTGTAGAATGTCGCACGTACCCTAGGAACCAATACAATTACAGGAGATTTGTCAAATATGAACCTCCCAGGGCTCAATGAAACATCAATAGATTTGAACATTTAGGAAGTAATATTGAATGTTACAAATGTTGAAACTTTGGACACATAGCTAGAGACTGTAGACTTGAAAATCCTCCAAAATAATCTTCGAAGCCATAGAGCAAATGAACATGGACGAAGAAGAACACTAATAATAGTGATCTCGCTCTCAAGGCTCAAAACAACAAAGATGTGTGGTATGTTGATAGTGGTTGCTCAACGCATATGACTGGAGAAATAAAGAAATTTATATCTCTGAAAGAGAAGAAGGATGGAATCGTGTCCTTTGGAAATAATGGATCTTCAAATGTTATAGAACTAGGTACCATCAGTCTTGGAAACAAAGATTCTCTAGCCAAGAATGTTCTATTGGTTGAAAACATGAATCACAATTTGCTCAATGTTGGAAAAATGTGTGACCAAGGACATACAATGATATTCAACTCCACAAAATCTGAAATCAGGAAAGGCAGGTATGGGAAAATTGTGGCTACAGTAAGTCGACCTCTAAATGACATATATGTTCTGGATGAAGCAACTAAAGCATGTCTACTAGCTAAATAACATGAAAGTTGGCTATGGCACAAACGAATGGGTCACATATACTTTGACAATATTATTAGGATAAGCAAAAAGGAAGCAATACAAGAAATGATGAAAATCTCAAAACCTTCCAACACACTATTGGAGGGCTGCCGGCACGGCAAGCAGAAAAAATTTGGATTTAAGACAAAAGAACACTTTGCATCACATCCATTGGAATTGATACATACTGATCTATGTGGTCCTATGGGAACAAAAGGCTTAGATGGAGAATTATATTTCATGTTAATGATAAATGACTATACCAAGATGACAGCCGTCAGTTTCTTAAAGAAAAAATATGAAGCATTTGAGTGCTTTAAGATCTACAAGGAGTTGGTTGAAAATGAAACTGATTTAAAAATAAAGTGTCTAAGATCAGATAATGGCAGAGAATTCACTTCCAAATTATTTCAGCAATACTATGATGAAAATGGAATAAAAAGACAATTTTCAACAGCAAGAACACCTTGGAAAACTGGAGTTGCTAAAAGAAAGAACAGAACCGTACAGGAAATCAATAGATCAATGCCGAAGGACTCAAAATTGGATCAAAAATTATGGGTTCAAGCAATTGATACAGTAGTCTTCATTATCAACAGAAGTCTTCTCAGAAATAATTGCAATAAGACCCCATATGAATTTTGGAAAGGAAAACCAACTAATGTAAAATATTTCAAAATCTTCAGAAGTAAATGTTATATCAAAAGAGAAGATCAAAAGTTGGGTAAGTTTGAATCGCGTGTTGATGAAGGTATCTTTGTTGGTTAATCACATAAAATAAAGGGCTATAAATGCTATAATCTAAGATGGAAACAGATAGTGGAGAGAATAAATGTTACACTTGATGAAGATAGTGTTCTAACAAATAATGATGAGGATCTAGAATCTTTGAAACTTGAAATAGAGGCTGAAAAATGTACAAAGAAAATTCTAGAACAAGAAGCAATTATCAACCAGGAAGAAGTAAATAATGATCAACAAGATATATAGGAACTACAACAAGAAGCTCCTCCAAAGAGAACAAAATAATGGATTCTAAAGAACCATCCATCAAATCAAATCATTGGTGACATAAATTAAGGAATTGGAAAAAGAAAAGGTCGATGGCTTGGTTCATCACAACAAGCTCACATTGCTTTTCTAGCAACCTTTGGGCCTAGTAGTTTTGAGGAAGCCAACCAGAATGAACATTGGGTAGTAGCTATGAATGAAGAATTGGATCAAATCAAGAAGAATAACACCTGGGAGTTAGTTCCACAACCAAAAGATAAAAAGTGTCATTGGGACTAAATGGGTGTTCAGGAACAAATTGAATGAACATAAACAGGTTACCAGAAAAAAAAACAAGAATGGTTTGAAAAGGCTATGTACAAGTGGAAGGAATTGATTTTGACGAACCATGTGCACCAGTTGCTAGAATGGAAGCCATCCAGATGTTTCTCGCCTATGCATGTTCAATAAAAATAAAATTCTACGAAATGGATGTTAAGTCATCATTTCTAAATGGAGAATTAGAAGAACAAGTTTACATCGAACAACCTGAAGGTTTTCTACTATCAGAAAAAGAAGACTATGTTTGCAAGTTAAAGAAGGCTCTATATGGTCTCAAGCAGGCTCCAAGAGCATGGTATGCTCATCTTGACAGATATCTATGTCAACAAGGGTTCAAGAAAGGTACTGTTGATAGTTATCTTTACGTACAAATAGATAAAGATAATTTAACAATCATTGAGGTATATGTGGATGATATAATATTTGGTAGCAATGATGATCGACTAAGTAAGAACTTTTCTACAAAGCTGCAAAGTGAGTTCAAATAACTTTTCTACAAAGCTGCAAAGTGAGTTCGAGATGTATTTACTTGGTGAGTTGACATACTTCTTAGGGATTCAAATATCTCAGCAACAGAAAGGAATATTTATATGTCAAGCCAAGTACATCAAGGAAATGCTCAAGAAATTCAAAATAGAAGATTGCAAACTTGTTCTTACTCCCATGGTAACAGGTTGCAAATTGAGCATAGACGACTCATCTAAGGATGTGGATCAGAGGTTATACATATCTATGATTGGTAGTCTTCTATATGTAACAACCTCCTGACCAGATGTTATGCAAGCAGTTGGACACGAAGCAAGATTCCAAGAAGCACCAAAATAATCACATATTATTGTTGTCAAAAGAATTCTTCGATATCTAAAGGGAAACAGAATATGGCTTGTGGTATCCCAAGGGAAACGATCTCATTATTCAAGCCTCTACAGATGCAAATTGGGTAGGAAGCGTTGATGATCGTAAGAGTACTATTGGAGTAGCATTCTATCTAGGTGGTTGTCTCGTATCATGGTTGAGCAAAAAGCAAACCTCATTCTTGTTATCTACAGCGAAAGCAGAATACATTGCAGCAGAAGCTTGTTGTACTCCAGTCCTTTGGATGAAACAAACTTTGCAAGATCTTCAAGTACAATTCAATGAGCCTATTCCCATCTTCTGTCATAAAACTAGTGCCATCAGCATCTCCAAGAATCCTGTCATGAATTTGAAAACAAAACACATTCCGATAAAATATCATTTTGTTAGAGAACAAGTCGTTGAAAAGAATATCAAACTTGAATATGTTGGTACAAAAGAACAAATCGTTGATATCTTCACTAAACCTTTACCTCATGAAGTATTTGAATATCTTTGCTAGAAGCTTGGGATTCTCCCAAGTTCTCATTAGATTTTCCTTATTGAGAAAATAAAGGGGGAGTGGAAGTGTGTACAGGTCCATAGGATGGTTTTATGTCAAGGGGAGTTACCCTTTTCCATTGATGTCAAAGGGGGAGAGAAGGAAGATCGCAGGGGGAGTACTTGTGATGCCATCAATGCCAAAGGGGGAGATTGTTGATCTAAAGATAATCTTAGGTTGTCATTGATGTCAACCCAAGCAACACCAAGGGCTACCCTGATCTTGCAAGGGAATTTTAACCTGACAACTTACTCTATTTTGAGTCAAGGATCTTCTATATAGATTTTGCTTCTCGAGATGTTTTTGTTGATATCTGGCACGCCAAGTAATTCTTCACGGTTTGAGAGATATTCATGTTTGAAGTTAGTAACCCTAGTCAGTGGGCTAAAACCCTATGGGGTTGTGGCATGGCACTCATAATTGGTTTTGGTAATTTAATAGTCATTAATTAATAATTCTTTAAGCTCCTAAATTCCCTCCAACATTCTCTATAGAAGCCCCTCTCAACTCTATAAAACGAAATCTCATATATCCTCCAAATTAGTGATCATGGCAGTTTCACTATAACTTCATTTCTGCGAAGTCTTAGATTTTGAAATTAAAACCCATTTGATTCAAAATCTGGATGAACGTTGTGACTAAATTTAAGATCTTGGTTTGCTACATTTTCTGATATATGATCTATGGAAGTTGGGGTTTTTGCAGGCTGTTGAATTTCATCTCAAAGAACTGACCTTGGGAAAATTGTCATAACTCTCTCTCTGAGAAGAGGATTGGAATTCTATAAAAAGTGGTGGATAGTGCATGGAATGTAGTTTTCTATGTATCAATTTCAGAGCCGAAGGAGGAAAAAGTGACACATGGCATGTCGTACAAGTTCGCTCTACTGAACTAGTCCATAATTAGGTCATTGTGAGAGATTGGGCATAACTTTGTCTTGAATAGTCCAAATCGGATCAGATAGGTGGCATGGAAAGAATACTCAGAGGGCTTTACAAGGACAAATATAACATGTTGGGGATCTGAAATTGCACAGATACATCAGATTAAATATTGTGCTCCTAGAAGGCAAGAAAAACTAGATCAAGTGTTGTCAAGGGGTGGAAAGGACTAGACTTTCTAGGGCAGCAAAGAGCAAGGTGAACAAAATAATGCAGCAGAGGTAAGCTACAGGTAAGTATCTTTTGTATATGCATGTCCATATCTTAATTTCATTAGTTTCTTTGTATTCTAATTTGTTGTTTTTGTTTAGCACTGACATATGCTCTGCAGGATGAGGTAAGTTTTGCTATTATCATGTCATGGATATTTCCTTGAAGACTTTTTGTAGATATTATATATTCATCAAGAAAAGACTCAATGCATAATCTAATGTTTTGAAGAATGAGAAATCGTAACATGACAAGAGCAGAAATCAAGGTGCATAACAGCATCAAGAAGTTCACCACATGAAGTCTTCAAGTGGGAAGTACTGCATACAAACATTGTAAAAGTATCATTGTACAGAGTCATTGTAAAAGTATCTTTGTAAAATTTGTACAAGTTTCTATCTACCAAGAGTTGAAGAGGCAATGTCGAGAGGTCTAGGATCATCATTAGGTGGTTGTGTCATAGTTGGGGTTATGGTCTAGTGTGTCTTCTTCTTCTACATCATTCTATATCATTGTAAAGTGGACCAGTTTCCCTGGTACAGGAGTCCATTCTTATTTTATTCTTATATAGGATGGTAGGGTGATACTAGGATGCTGCATGAAGTCACCAACAGGTTCAAGCCTATGAAAACTTCAAGGTGGTAAGGTGGTTCTAGGGTGAGTTGTAGCTCATCAGGTGTTGGGGCATCTATTCAGTTGACTACTGAACAATCTTGG
Source organism: Pinus taeda (assembly GCA_000404065.3). Lineage (NCBI taxonomy): Eukaryota > Viridiplantae > Streptophyta > Pinopsida > Pinales > Pinaceae > Pinus > Pinus taeda. The sequence goes on from APFE031719900.1 coordinate 150,132, forward strand.
GCATTGGAGCATCCATCTAGTGGGAGCTAGAGAAGAATGCTTTTCTAGAATTCTAGGAAGTTTTTACTTTCATTTCAGTTGGGGCCGAAGATTAAAGAATTTATTAGAAAAGCAATCGGTGGTATTTGACCCAGAGGGGGTTTTCCACCTAAAATATTTGTTCCTCTTGTGTTCTTTTATTTATTGTTATTACGGCATAGACGTTAATAATAATTGAAGATAAACTAATGCTCTGAAAATATTTAAAGGTGATAATTGTAAGAAATACTGATTCACTCCCCCCTCTGAGTATTTTCCAACATTCAAACTCATTAGTAGTGAGGTTAGCCCAGTCGAATAAATAATCTCTTTTGTAAGAGTAGCAGAGGACATGAAGTATGGATTTTGAGAAATTTTATGTAGTTTCTCACCCCATCACATAGGAAAAAAGTTAAGAAAAACGTTTAAAAGGCTCTTTAAAGAGAGATATATCTAGGAAGGAAATATCAGAAGAAACCTAGGAAGTTGGCGAAACAAATTCTTGAATGATGTTCATCTTGCCTACTTATGAGTCCAATAAATTGTCTTCTTCTGCCAACTTTAGTGACTTAGTTGGCTCTGTTAGCTTAAATATCCTTTTAAATGCCTTGGGTGTGAGAGGAATTAGGTTCTTCTTCACTACTAGCATGCTTTTTCTTTTTTTATCAAAATTATTTGCACACAAATAAACAATTTCTTTGAAATCAAAAACCTATGGGACACATGTAGCATTCACCGATCCACTTGTCCAAATTTTGTTTTTGTTATTATGTTCAGTCAGTAGGTTCATATACCACTGGTACACAATCAGCCAAAGAAAGTTCTTGTCGATATGGGAAAGTGAGTTAATTTTATCATTGCAAATAGATTCTTTCCTTCCTCTGCCAGCCATGTTTTCTTTGCATTTAGAAATATGTGGTTAATCAATGATGTTCTTAATGCCACTTAGCTGTAAATTTCTCATTTTCCTTTAAAATCACCAGTTGTTACTTCTTTGTGTGTGACTTTGTTAGGCAGGAAAGGCTTAACAAATAGCAACTTGTCATTTGTACTTACAAATACGTGATAGATTACCGACACTCTCAATGCCACTTACCCATAAATTTTGTGTTTCCATATATAATTACCAACTATTACTCTCTCACGTGTGACTTCGGTTGCCCAGGACATACTAATAAATAGAAATTTATATATTAAGTTTGTTGTTTATGGGAGATGATGGCAATAAAGCTCGAAGTTTTAAAACCATCTCTTCCATTAAATTTGAATATTGTTTCACTTTTAACACCCTTGATATCAATATCATTGAATGACATGGAAATTTAATGAGTTGAGATAAATATTGCGCTCTAAAATCTTGTGATCATGACAAGTGGCATGCAGGCAATCAATAGTGGGGAGCGGGATAACATGTGAGAAGTGAAAAATGTGGAAGAAGTAGTTTTGTGGAACAAGAGGTGTGCAAATTTTGGGATAAGTACAGGATAAAAGATGTGTGCAAGAGGGGGTATGTGCAAGAGAATAGATGTGGATAGGGAATGTGTGTGCAAAGCAAGGAACACAAACTTTCATCTGCACAGATGAAAGTTGGCTAAGTATAAAAATAATTAAATGAGAAATTTTGAGGGTCAACACACACAAGGTGGGGAAAAGGGATATATTTAATTTATAATCATGATGGGAAAGCAACCCAGGTATTTAAACTTGGGTGTAAATGATAAATAATAAAGTTGTGGTGAATAAATTAAGAAGAGGTAATAAATGATTATTTATCTTATTTCCTGTTGTATTGTAACCCTGGCCTGCAGTGAAGTGCCCCTTACACTACCACTTTCTGACAATGTAAATACTGCTACAAATCAATAGTGGAATTTTATCACAAATGTTCTTAAATGGCTAGAATATATATTTTTTTACTAAATTTTGATCTCCACTCTAAGGCCTAAAGTGAAGTGCCCTCTCTGACAATGTAAATCCAACTAAATTAACTTTTTTTATATAAATTTTGGTTTGAACCTGCCAAGAAATGGGTAATAATTTTAAGTATCATCAAAATTTTAATGTGAATAAAATGTATGTATGATGATATAATGTTTTTCAATTTTTTCCCATTCTTGAAATTACCCAAATTGTCAAAAAATCAATGTTGAATTCTTAGCCAAAAAAAGAATCCAATAGTGAATTCTCAATGCCACTTAGCTATAAATTCCTCATTTCCCTGTATAATTACAAATTGTTACTCTCACGTGTGTGACTTTCGTTGGGCAAGATAGGATAATAAATACAAACTTAATAGATTAAGTTCATCATTTATGGGAGATGGTGGCAATCAACCTCAAATTTTTAAAACCATCTTATCCATTTAACTTGGAGATCAATTCTCTGTTAACACCCTTGATATCAGTGCCATTGAATGACAACAAAAGTTAATGAGGCGAGATAAATGTTGTGCCTTGAAATATTTTGATCATGGCAAGTGGTGTGTAGGCAAGAAATAGTGTGAAGTGCGAGAACATGTGAGAAGTGACAAGTCCGAAATAAGTAGTTGTGTGGAATAAGAGGTGTGTGGAGTCAAGGGTGTGTAGAATAAAGGATGTGTGGAAGAGAGGGTATGTGTGGGACATGTTTTTCCTTATAGCTAATTGTCTATGCAATCCCATGATTCATTGATGATAAATACAATAGGGATTAAGAAAATATAGTGTATGACAAAAAAAAGTAGTTGACAAAAATATATTGATATTGAATCCTTTGTTTCATATTAAATTTGGTTATGTCATTTTTTGTAACTACTAAGTTCATTATGGTTGTATGGTGTGGCTAATATTGTTTCTCAGCATTGTGTATGGTTGTATTGCATAACAATAATGGTATTGACTTATCATCATTTAATGAATTTTTACACTTTATAAATTATGTTTAGTACTCCATGATTTTCATCCATATGTTATGTTTCTTTTTCCATGTTTTTATGCACATGAACTCTAGAAAAAAAAAAAAAAAAAAAAAAAAACTAGCTAGCTCATTGTACTATGTCATCTTTGCTTATGCAATGTAATTTTTTGCATTTTTTACTCTTTTATAAAAAAATTATAAAGGTCTTATTAAAGGATTTTTTCACAGAAGGACTTGTAACCTCTCACCTTATGCCACATGCACATTTTCTTTGACCACAATAGGATAGAAAATTCATGTCCAGTTTAGTAAAATCCTTATAAAGGAGTTTTCCACAAAATGGAATGTAACCCCTCACCTTATGCCACAAGTACCTTCTCTTTTACTAGAAGAGGATGACCAAAAACATGTCTAAGATATCTATAGGAAAAACGAGTGGCTATTCTTGAAAATTCCTTTCGGAGAAAATTTCTATTATTTTCACTCATTTTGAAGTTGTTGAACAATTTTGGAATTATGAAGTTTCTTTAGTTGGCACATTGTCTCGAGAGAGGTTTTGAAGGAAGTTAACCACAAGACATCAATATTATCAAAACAAAAAGCCTTAGTACATGGTAGTTTCACTGTCCCAAGGACAAAAAACTTGCCTATTACAGTGAAACCTAACGGTAACCCATAGATCTCAACTAGACAAGGTCACAAGCTTCAATATATAGTATTTTCACCATTCCAATTTTTTTAGCAATGAAAAAACCTTGGCTAATTCAATGTAACTTCTAACTGTAATGCATAGATCCCACAAACAAGACATTTTAGAGAACAAAAAATTATTTTCAAAAACAACTACATAGGTCAAATTGGTAAGCTTTGATCTTGGGCATCATGGAATATTTGAAACTAGGTTTTACAAATATCACTTAAAACAACAAAATCTCAATGGAAAGAGTCCCTTCATGGAAAATTATCAATAGTATGAATAAAATCAAAAATTTTCCATTGAAATATAAATCTCTACAAGTTCAAACATGCTAAAGTTGCCAAACAATTGATCAAATCACTAAGATGGTTGCATATAACAGGTGAGACAGATTCATGTTGATATATATACACAAAACCTAAGAAATTGGTGGATATAAAAGAACTCTAAGAGGACATACTAATTCATGTGCGTTAACAGTATTAACATCAATAACCTCTCCTCTTTTTTCTCTAAATCTGAGTAGAAACCCATATATTAATGTTTCTCTTCCTTTCTATTAACAAAATAGAAAAGAGAATAGTTATTTTCCAATTATGGTAGACTACCATCATCTTTATGTAAGAGTTATGAAATTTAATGAAAGAAAAATTCATCATGTAGGTAGTTTAGAAGCTTGCTAGAAATTTTATGCAAATAATCCTCATATTTATGAATTTGCTAAAATTTTATATAAATAAAACATCAACTTATCCATAACTCCTACTACTAACTTGCAACAAAATTGTGGATTTGAGACAATATACCAAGACCAAGGAATACTAAAATTTGTAATATAACAGTTTTACTTTTTACATCCATATATAACCAAAATGATATACAACTGAAATGAATCAAATTAGGATTAAAATCAGTGAATATAAAACCAAAATAGGTCCAAAAACTAAAATAATTAGACAATTACCTAAAATTCAGGAATTCCAGTGTCTAACCATTGAAACTTTACAAAAACATATAAGATCAGTAATGATACATCCCAAAAAGAATAAAGAACAATCTCAGAATTTTAAAAATAATATAACAATGATAATTTCCATCTTCGAACTCCATTGACATTCATGTGAATATGAGGAATCAGAATCTAAGAAATTCAAATTTTATGCTGGATGAATAAGTCTTTATATTAAATAAAACCCCCATTATAGTACCAGGAAAGAAATTGATGCTAGATTCAACCAACAAACTAACATAAATAGAAAACATGGAGACTAAATACATAAACAAAACAAAAAGCACATACATGAAAAAACACCAATTATTCATGTCAATCAAAATAACCACTAAAGATCACCAGAATTTACTATTAATGATTAGCATCCTTTGAAGTTAAAAGCCATCACAGAGACCCCTGAATATTGTAATGGCCAAAGTATGATCATTTGGTATCAGAGCTCTCCATTTTCAGAGTGACGGTTTTACCTATAAGTGTATTTATAAAATTTCCATGCCAACTTTTAGAAAAATCACCATATAAAAACTAAATTCCTTCTAAATATTATATTCAGCCAGGGTCCTCGAGCCATCCTCTAGCCACTTGTTAGTGAACATAAGCCTTTGTTGGTTAGTGGTAAATCCTTGCTTGTCTTGGATATTGACCTTGACGTTGTCAATTGTGTCTGAGCTCTCAAATCACATTGTAAATGTCTTTCCAGTGATTCATTTAATAAATATCTGCATACCATCCCTCAAAAGAAAAAATTGAGAAAGTTCAACTTAGGAGTTTTACTGTGCAATGACCATAGAAAGAAGGATTTAAATTTGACAAGTACAAACTATTTTGTGTCTATTTGAATGTGTTCCATTTTCTCAATATACAGTCAGGCTTAGGCATAATAAATCTATATAATTAGCTCATGTTTTAAGTTTTTATCATAATGTGCATTTCATTTACCAAATTAAAGCAGGATTTAACATAGTGAGTCTGTTTGATCAGCTCCATGGTACATAATGACATTTGCAGGATTTGAAGTAAATGTTTTTCTTCAAATAACCTAGGAACAATACTTCATGGTGCTACTCTCCATTTTAGAAGCAATGTTAATCACTTCATTTAAATTTGAATAGTACTATAACCACCTTCTTGTGTTGTTTTTGGTACATAGTAGTCCATGTAAGCTTGGAGTGTTATGTGATAAAAACAACACAAGAATCATTGTTGATGTTCGCAATGCCACTTACCCGTAAATTACATGTTTACCTTTGTAATTACTAGTTTTTACTCTCTCACATGTGACTTCTATTGGGTGGGATAGCCTAATAAATACAAACTTAATAGATTGTGGTCATTATTTATGGGAAATGGTGGCAATAAACCTTGAATTTTTAAAACCATCTCTTCCATTTAATTAGGAGATTGATTCACTTTTAATGCCCTCAATATTAATACCATTGAATGACATGGAAATTTAATGAGGTGAGATATGTTGTGCCTCAAAATCTTGTGATCATTGTAGAAATTTTGAATAATTTAACACATATTCAATGGAGATTATCCTGATCATGTACTATTGCGGAAAACATACACAATCATAAGCTCCTCTACGTTGATCATCAATATAGCAGCATCAATAACAATAAAACATCAAGAGCATTCACACATTAACACAGTATGTATCCCGGGGAAAGCATCTCGCTAAAAACCCCAACTATCTGTATATTAATGATTGAGTCATGTAACATTACACAGCATAATACTTCTCACAAGTATCTCCACCTCTGTTACACACAATACAGCTCAGATCTGATCTCCAAATCTCTTCCGCTGCTTGCCTGCCTCCACTGCTCAATACCTTCTCAAGAACTGATGAGAATGGTTTACCAAACTCGTATTTCCCCTGCAAAGAATCACTCACACTGTGTTGGACGTGAGCACAGGCTACAATTCTTGGTATTGGCCAATTCATTGGCATACTCAATCCCTCTGATTGTGCAAATCGTCATGCACAGCTATAGTCACAACTAATAGCAATCTGATCCTTTAACACCTGTCCCTGCTGAACTGAACATGCACTGAGATGCAACTGAGTTAACTGATGTATTCTATAGTTGCATTATGAGTTAATAACTTGTGAATTAATTAATAACTAATTCACCCAACTCATCTCTAGTCTATTTGCCATTTAGACTAAATACAACCAGTTTAACAAAGCTAAACTGAACACAACTCCATCAACTGCACCTCCAGTCCACTAAACTCAACTCACTTGAGTTCTAACTGAAGTCCTGCATGAAAATATTAGTCATCCCATAGGTAACCACGTATTTCCTTCTGGGATCTGCATGTACCACATCCGTAGCTCATCCTGAAGTGCTCCAAGAGAATAAGACAAAGTTTATAGTCTAAATATTATTATGAGCTAATATATTTGACTGTTCTATATTTAGACTGAGCAGTCACTCCGCTGTGGTGTCACTCTGCTGTGGTCTAAAAATAGAAGTCCATCTATTTTTCCCAACTTGATCAATCATCATAAACAGCAACCTGCAATCCATAGACATGATCCATATGTCTAAAAATAGACATAGTCTAAAAATAGACTTGCGCCAAAAATAGCCCTGCGGGCCCACTTAGTGAAGGCAACTCTTTTCACTAAGCTCCATCATCTTGTTGCAATCTCAACACTCCCTCTCAACAAGATATGGATTATCAGCAACCCCTATCCTACCTCAGTGGTACTCAATTTTTCTCCTGGTGAGAGCCTTCGTCAGAATATCAGCATCCTGATCCTCCATTGGAATGTACGAAAGTAACATGATCCTCCGCCGCACACAATCTCTGATATGATGGTACCTGATGTCAATGCTTCCATATACTCAGCCTCTTGAGCTCTCTGCCCAATCTGCATCCATGAAGCCACATAGCTTCACCTCATCCAATCCATATCCTGATATGCCTTTCTTGAGCCTGCACACATGCGACTCCACCAACTGTTGGTAACCAATGGCATCCACTACCTCCGCTGAAGTAGCATCCTCCTTCCTCCAACCTCTAGGAAGGAATGCAGTCTTCACATCCAACTGATGAATGTGCCATCCCATCTGCACCTCTTTGTAGATCCATCT
>APFE031719914.1:7103-25041 GCA_000404065.3 Pinus taeda
ATATAAAAAATTCAAAATTTACTTTAATTTTCAAAATATTTATTTTTTCAAAATTTTAATAAACTTTAAAAAAATTAATCAGAAATTTAAAAAATAATTAAAATTCAAACCTTCTTTAACTAAAATTAAAAACTATATATCATACTTCTAACCAGTACAATAACTATAATTTAATATCAAAACAATTGCTATACAACTGACTACCTTGTTCGTCTGGTGAAAGTTGAGTCGATCACAAAAGCACCTAGTTGAAAATGAAACGGTATAAAACAATAAATGACTATGCATAGTTCAAAATTTTTTTAAATGGAAACCAAATAAATCAATTCAAATCAACACGGAAAAAAAATTGTCCATAAAAGCTCTAAATTGAAACTAAAAATGCATGTGCATAAGATGAATTATCCTGTTATGTTATTTTTCATATTTTATAGTTTTTTTGACTTAGTCTTACAACTATGTTATTCTTAACGAGATGTCATACTAACTACTAACTTCTCCCGGTTGCTGTTTAGCTATAAACCATTGTGCCCAAACATTTCTATGAGAGGAATGAGTAGATAGCCTTAACCAGATTTTTTTTAAGAATGTACTAGATTTGTTATTGTCTTTATGACCAATCTTACATTAATATTTTTTGAGAAACTTTAAATGACTTTACCTTTACATTAATATTTTTTGAGAAACTTTAAATGACTTTACCTTTTCTTTTTAGTCATGGCATTTGTTTATGATATTTTTTCATTTTATTTAGATTTTAAATTATAAATTTCTATTTCTCTTTCAAAATCATTACTGCATTAAGTCATGTAATTGAACTATTATCCAATTTTTTTTGTATATAAGGAAAATTTGGAGGTGATAATCTCCTACTAAACAAACATCGTTTCCTCTTGTCCCTGTACCAATAGGAATGCTATCTCACTAATAGTAAATTTTCTTTTTTCCATGTCAACCCACAAGGTATACATTACTTGTTAACGTCATTCACAGGAATTATTAGAGTAATGCATTTCATAATTTTAAATAGATGTTTTAGTGGTGGAATTGGTGACTTTGTTTCCATGTGTGTAAGAAGGAGAGGAATTTGTGTATAGTAAATTGTCCTGTCTTTAAAGTATTAGTATAGTATTGACACTTCATTAACAATTTTAAAAGGAATAATGAACGAGGAAAATATATATTCTTGTAAAAAGGTAACAATCTATTTTACCTTGGCAATTTTTAATAACTTTAGGGCATCAAGTTGGTAGTCAATGGTGGTAATAAGAAAAATGAATTTAATGAAAGAGTATGCAAAAAAATATTTACGAAATCACCAATTAGTGGAAGGAAAAGACGATGCCACTCGTTTCAAAATTTCCATTTACTTCTTTAAAAAAAATAGAAAGTTTTGACAAATTTAGGGGAAGTCCTATTGAAACCATAGCAAAATATATGGTGTATTGTGGCTACAGTAGTGAATCACCCTAATTTGGAAACATTCTACCATCAAATTGCCAAACAAGGTATTTAAGTTGAGATTTCTGAATGCACTAGAGTAGCATGCCAACAACATGCTTATGGAGTTAATAATTGTTTGATACATGATACTTAGTATTTTCTATTCTTAGTATTATTTTTTTAATAGGATAAAAATGGAAATGAAAGTGATGATGTTGTTAAAACGTAATATCCTTATACCGAGGGTTAATAGCTACATCATAATCAATCATAATCTACATGATACATTCACATAGGTTTCACTTTGTTGAACAATATGTTACCATGTTCCTTCATAAAGGGGTTCTTAAAATTTTGAAAATTGGAGCCAATATAATGTAGATATTTTGAGAATGGATGTGTTTTAAGGGGTTTTACAATTATTGGAATGTAAAAAAAATTGTATTTTGGAAGAAATTGTAGGTATCTATTAAAAATATGAGATTTTTTTTATTAAAATGATGCATTGAAATAGATTTAACAAAATGATATTTTTGGAATTTTTTTATCAATATCTAATGAAATTAGGGATATTCTTTAATGTCTAATAAATATAAGTTCTTAGGGATATTCTTTAATGTCTAATAAATATAAGTTCTACGACAAAGTTTGAGCAGTAGGAGACCCTATTAATGCATTGAAGCTCATGAACAACAAAAACAATGAATCATCATCTTCATGATTACCAAAAAGTTCATCATGGGAATTTTTAGTGAGTAGAAAATATATATTACCATGCCAAATAAGCTTAGAAACCATTATTTAGAGGTTATTTATTGAATTTTAGAAATCGAAATCACCAATTTTCACTTAAATAATATTAGACACAAAAGACACATAGCCAGAGGAAGCGGTAACTTCACAATTATGTGCTTGCCAAGCACACAATGTCTAAATTTTCTTAATGAAATTAAGAATGTCAGTGAATGCTAATTGATGAAAATATGTTTAAATTCAATTTCATTTCAACTCTAACTCATTAAATTTATGAAACAAAAAATAATATTATGCTACATATCTATGGTCGAAAGAATAGAATTTATAATGTTTATACGAATATGAAAATCTTTAACAAAGTCAAGTTTGGCTAAAGCAAGGCTTGAACTAACAAATTTTTTAATGGACTAAAAGTCTCCTTGAGAAATATTTTAATTGCAAAAGGGTACTTCCTTTTCAACAAAAAATGTATAGCCCTGTTAAATTTGGGAAAAATTAGGTACAAATTTCTTTAAAAAAAACGATCTTCTCGATAAAAGAATGAAGAATTTTGTTATATGTGGGACATGACAGCATTTTGATTTTGATTGTAGGTAATATATTACAATAGATACTTACACCATGTTTTGAGAATATGTGCTCCAACAACTTTCCTTTAATCGAATTTAACATATACTAGTTTTGATTTAATGAAATGCTATGTAAAACTTAGATAACATTGTCAAAATGATTAGTTATTTTCTTGGAATGAATGGTCTAGTCATCGAGGAAAATATGAATAATTGCACCTATTATATCATTGAAAGAAAGATCCAACTCTTGTTCAGAGGGAGCACGTACATTGATTACCTCAAAGAACATTTGGTAGTGTGAAAGAGTACTCCTTATGGTGAAAATCATTTTGAAATGATTTTTTGGATTAATTTTAATATGATTATAACCTTAAAAAACTCTGTAGAATGAACATCAATTATGACCATCAATTTTATCTAAGATATTATACAGGAAGGGAGAAGAAGAATCTCCTTTACATTTTCCTAATTCAAATTTTTGACGTCTACGAAAAGTAATTTTTTTCCGTTCTCTTTCTCAATCAAAACCATAGTGGTCACCCACATTAAATATAATACCAAGAATATCATGTTTTCCTCTAGTATTTTATCAATTTCCTTCCTAATTAAAGCATCTAGATTAGGACTAACATGCCTTTATTTATGTCTTATCCACTTATCATATTTCTCAAACGGAATGGAGTACTAGAATTTTCTAGGGTTGAAGCCTCTTAAATAATTGTAAGATTAGGAAACAAATATCCCAAAATTCATTAAAGACATTAAGAATTTATTTTTTTCTTTCTATGTTGCATTGGAGTTTGATATGTAATATTTTGGGATCATTAGAACCTATGTTTATTAGGGTAGTTTGTCCAATCTTTCCCTTAGAGGGATCATTATTTTTAACATGAATAGAAGCGTAAATGGTTCAAAACATTCCTTATAAGAGTGTTGGGACTCTAATATTTAATAAGCTCTTCCCTTTTATGAGAAATAAAAATGAGATTATATTTAGGCTTACAATAAAAAAAACCTATTTTTAAATATTATTAGCAAAACAAAACAATTCATGTGCTTTCAATTCAATTTCTTATGGATATATGGCATGTTAAATGACAAAAATATTTGATTAACCTAGAGTATCATCTAAATACACCTTCTAGATATATTCCTATTTAGTTTATACATCCCTTTGACCAAAGTTATGACTAATTTTGAGTTTTTCAATTCATGCCCATTTCTAAATCCTTTTTAGAACTAGATGGAATGTCACTTTGAATTTAGAAATATTGTTATTGCATTAAAAATTATAATGCAAGAAAAATAAGGAGGTATACCTTGTAGAGAATACAACATAGTTATATCGTCACTTCCTTCAAGAAGAGTCATGTAACTTTGAATGCCAAATTCACTTATGTTTAAGAACATATTGGATGGTTACCTAAAAATGATGATATAATTATAACCATAAGGATGAACCATATGTGAATAATCAAATCTTAGATAACCATAAACTACATATTTTCTTTCATTCCTAAGGATGATGAAAAAATTTGCTAGCTCCATATCATCCATTAAGAAATTGTGTGTGGTCCAAATCTCTAGGTGAGACTATATGACCACGGCCATATACTTGTTTTTCCTAATGTCTAATTGTACCTTATTATTAAACTTATGTATATTCTTCTCTTCAATTATGCTAGTGAGATCAATATTTTTTTTAAATTGCAATACGAAATTGTGTAAGCCAAAAAAGGTGGACAAAACATACAACTAACGTACATCAAAGTGAATGCTACAAGGATAATTTATTCAATGGATCTAAAAAGTGAGGACAAGAAAACTATACTCCTCCAACTAAAAGGATAGAGGGGGGATATCCAAAACTGAACATTCTAAAACATAAGAATGCATATCGTTAAGTACAAGAGTGAATTCGTATCAATTTCTTTCTTAAGCAATTACATAAATAAATAATTTTCAAGGCTTGAGTGAAACTGACCCCTATTTGAGCACTAGAATACTAGGAATTTTTTTTTGATGTCTTATTCTTCTAGTTAATTGAGTGGATAACATTAATTATTTTTTAAAACGTATGAATAGGAAGGACAAGAAGAGGAGAGAATGAACTCTTCCTCTTCTAGCATTCCTAGATTTTCCTCTTTTTTCTAAAATTGGGTTATTGCCATTTTTCTTAAATTGAACATTTTCCATTATAGATGATTTGTTTTCCTTTTATTGAACTTGATCTAAAGTGGATTGATAAAATTTTAAAAATACATGCTTATCAATTAATTAGTAACCATTAAATAATAATGCAATTCCTTCTTCATCAATTGTTGTTATTTGGATAGATCTATTTTCATGACACTTGTCTACTAGAGAAGGATGAAAACATCTTGTCATCAATTTTCCTTTGAAATCCTTTAACCTAGAATCATATATCGAGGCCCAATCACCTTCTTGGAAGGTCCTTTCCCTTATGTTTTTTTATCATGCCAAATGTTCCTCTGTAGTTGGACAACCTCAGTGTGAATGAGAGCCTCCAGTATGAACTCATCGAAACCATTGAGCTAGAGAATACTTTCTTGCTAAGGTGGAGTTATATCTAAATCCAATTTTGTTGCCATTCTTAAGGCTTTGTACTCAAACTCAATGGACAATGCATCCTTCTTTCCATAAAGCAACAGAAAGAGGGTGAATCTAGTGGTGGTTTTCCAGGTGGTATTGTAGGCCCAAGTGGCCTCTACAAGTAGGGTTTCTCAATACTTTTTGTTGTTACATTAGTAAAGATGTTATCCAAATCTTTGTTCATGACCTCCTCCTGCCCATTTTGCCGAGGATGATAGGCAGTGGATTTTCTATATTTTATATGATGTTGCTCCATGATGCCCTTATTCATATTTTAAGTAAATTGATCTCCTTGATTAGTGACCAACTCCCATGGGAATCATAAGTTGTAAAATATATTTTCCCTTAGTAATGTTCTTATGCTTGGTTTCTATCTTTACTGCTTTTACCTCACCCCACTTTTTCAATTAATTAATGCACACAATGATGTATCTCTTTTTTACAGATGGGGGATGAATTGGCCCAATGAAATACATGCCCCGTTTCTCAAATGGCTCAAGAGTCACTTGAGGTTAGAGGGGCATTTCATCCTTGGGTGTAGGCTTTCCCATCCTTTAGCACTCATCACATCTACCAATGTATCTTCTAACATATTTCTGTAGAGCAGGCCAATAGCAGCCAACATGGAGAATCTTGAAGGTTGTCCTCCTAGTATCAAAATGCCCCCTACAAGGTGCATCATAGCATGCTTAGAGGATGTAAAATACCTCATCCTCCCTCACACATTTCCTTAAGATATGATCTCGTCCCAATTTGAAAATATTTCCCCCAATTCAAGTGAAAGGGGCATTTTTTCTGACAATTCTGCTCTTCTCCTTAGAGGATAGATTAGGAGGGAATATCCTAGAAACTAAGAAATTTTATATGTCAAAAATATAAGGAGATAGTAGTGAAATAGAAAAAAGGTCCTCTATCATCTCCTCATTTCTTGTCAGCAATGATAGTCTAGAAAAAAATCTACAACCATGTTTTCCTTCCCTAACTTCTCAATAATTGTTAGATCAAACTGTTGTAACAATAATAACCATATAATGATCCTAGCATTGACATTAGGTTTATTCACTAAATATTTAATGGTTCCATGATCAATATGAACAAAGACATTGTATCCGTGATATAATTCCTAAACTTGTTCAAGGAGTGCATAACAACCAAGACTTATTTTTCAATAGCTGTGTAATTATGTTCAACTTTGGAGAAGTTCTTACTAATGAAATCTATGGCATAAGGAAAATTGTGTTCCATTTGTCCCAAATATTCTCCTATAACTTTGTCTCATGCATATGTGTTTATGTGGAAAGGATATTCCCCATTGGGACCTCTAAGATTGCTGCAGTGGTCAACTTCTCTTTTAGTTCTTCAAATACCTCTTGACACTAATATATCCAACAAAAATCTAAATCTTTAGTCAACAACCGAAACAGAGGTGAAGCCAACTTACTAAAATTCTTAACGAATCTCCTGTAATATCCAGCTAGTCAAAGGAAAATCCTAACATCTCTTTTCTTCTGAGGGACATCGACTATTCTGATAATAACAATCTTGTGAGGGTCAAATTAGATCCCATCCTTAGAAAGGAAGTGACCTATGAAATCCTTGGATTCAAAAAAAAATCTCACTTTCCAGGACTTAGGTAAAGGTTCATTTTAATGGATTTGTTTAGAACTTTACACGGTCTAGCAAGAGAAAGATGGAAATAATTTCCATGAGTGGTGAAGTCATCCATGTATATTTCAACGTTTTCATGAATAATATCAACAAAAATTCTCAAGACTTCCCTCTGGAAGGAAACAGGGGCATTGTACGAACCAAATGGAAGGACCTTATAGGAAAATTTCCCCTATGGGCATGTAAAGGTGGTCTTGTCTTGATCCTCAAGGTTTATCTGGATCTGATTATATCCACTAAACCCATCCATGGATGAAAATAATTTCTTCCCTGCAAGACCATCGAAAACCTGATTGATGAAAATGTAAAGGAAAATGGTCTTTCTTTGTGGCCTTGTTGAGTTCCCTATGATCAGAACAGATCCCCCACTTCCCATTTTTCTTGGATACTAGGATAAGAGGGGATACCCACTTGTTATCTAAAATGCTGTAGATCAATTTTACATCCATTGATGTTTGAAATTCTTCTTTTACAATGTCTTTAAGGGAATGGTTCATTATTGTCTAGGGTTGGAACATAGGTTTGCGCGCCCATTTTTAATGTAAATATGATGCATACAAACTAAGGGATGCACCATTTTCATTTTCTTATAGTCTCACGAAAAATCATCGAGACATTTTCTCAATACAATGTTGCATAGTTTCTCTTCTTGCTTTCCTAAGATGGAGGAGTTGATTTTTAAAGTTTTGAATGGGCTGATTTCCATAACTTTAGCATCTTCAAGATCATAATTGACAGTAAACAATTCACCCGATGGATTTTTCTTAGGTTTCCTTAAGGATTCTTCCACTAGCTGATTGATTGGCATGGCAGCAGGAGGTTGATTCTATAAGAAGTGAGCAATAAGATCATCCTCATTTAACTACCTACTTCCTATAACAGTGTTTAATGTACAAACTATGTAGAGGGATGACTAATAAAAATATTTCTCTTACTCTTCTTCTACCAACAAAGGTAGATCATTCTCAACATAGGGTTGAGCAATGGGATATAATACAGACTATGTTGTGAGATGTTGATTCTTAATAATGATGTTTCCAACCCTATAGCTAATGTAAGCATCAATAGTAGCTAACTAAGGCCTCCCTAAAATGAGAGGGTACCCATTGAACTTGGTTTTGTGTTGGAGAACACGGAAGTCTTTGGGATACTCCCAAGAGTCAAAGGAGAAATTCACATCTTCAATAACTTCCTCAAGGGATGTTGTGGATCTCTCTGCAAGTTGCAACATTGTAGTGGTCTTTCTCAAGGCTCTTTGGAGGTTGAGATTCAACATAGTTTCCTTGTCTGTGACATTTATTGCATCCCTATGGTTGATTAATGTGTTGGGGACTATAATATTATTAATATGCACATCAACAACTAGGCTACCAGGATCCAATTATTTTGGGGAGATAACCCTCCCAAGCATTATATCAGATAGTTTCCCAAATACATTAACAGTGGGGGCACCTCTTTATGTTCTTCTAGGACTCTTGAAACACTCATCCAACATGAGCTTTTTGTAAATGGGAACATCTTTGATGGCTTAGAGAAGGGTTATCGTAAGACAAAAGTTTTTAAATTCTCCCAGAAGTTGAGCTTCTTTTGGGGTGTATTGTTTAGGTTTGAGCAACCATTGAGGATAAGGAGGAAAATTGGCTTAAGGGGCACTATTTTCTTTCTCTTCTTTAAGATCTTCAAGTGGAGAAGGTGGGTAAGTATTTGGAGGTACCTTCCCAGACCTACTTTTGATCTCCTGGATTTCCATAGCATAAGCATGTCATGATGTTTCCCCACTATAGACCTATTGTACATGCTTTTTGTTTTCATTCATATTGGGTTGGGAAGGCATCTAAGGTTTCTTAGGTGGGTTATTATGCATTAGTGGTAGTTTATGTGGATGAGGAGGAAAAAAGGTAGGAGGTTGGGCTACCTAGGGCATGCATCGTTGTGAAGGGTTTCCCTATTGAGGATGTTGAGGTTAGTATGGATGGAAGGGTCGATTGATAGGTTAATTGTAGCTCCTCCAATATTTACC
The DNA here is from genome assembly GCA_000404065.3 of Pinus taeda. Taxonomy (NCBI): domain Eukaryota; kingdom Viridiplantae; phylum Streptophyta; class Pinopsida; order Pinales; family Pinaceae; genus Pinus; species Pinus taeda. The sequence goes on from APFE031719914.1 coordinate 16,176, forward strand.
CACTTTGATAAGCTCACCAAGGTAAAAATGAGTTGAGTGTGACTATGACATGATCCAACCTCTAGGCTCCACTTATCGAAGTGGGGCCTACGAACCGGGAGTAAAATGTCATCCCTCTATGGTTGTAGATCACTCATGATCCTACCAACCACCTTAGGTGATTTATCTCTGATTTGGAGCTCTATTTCACTAGGTTTACACCTTGACTGCACCCTCAACACATTGGGAATGTGGTCATGAGGCTCCAAATGCACCCATAAGCCTTCCTGCATGTGGTTATGACCCAAAATTCCTTTTTCTATGCATGAAGTCATGATATCTATGCCACATTTTTAGGATAGCCTCCAGAACACCAACCAACACTTCTTGTAGCTTGCCAAAAACATGAAAATGATGATAAGCATGCTAAAAAATTGAAGCCTGAGCAAGATTTTGGCCTAGACATGTGTAATGCAAGATAGACAATTTATCAAACATATAGTAAATATGTAAGCTAGAGGTCATAAATGCATATCTTATCATAAACTTCAAAACTTCATTTGAGAATCACCAAGAATGCTATATGCCCTCTTAGGTTGGTTGCAACAACACTTCTTATCCCATGCATTCATCAACCATCAAGTAACTTATCAAATCATGAACAAGTGCCATAGTTAGAGCACATCATAAAATCAATCTTATAACCAACATATAACCATAATAGAAACTATGAAAAAATAGGCATAAGATAACCTTAATAATAAGTACTAGTGCTCATAGATCACAATAGAAAAGTAACTTGTATTGACATATGAAAATTCCAACCAATTGAGGGACTTCCATGTACCACATGACCATATATTGGGATGAACAAAATCTCTCTTTCAACCAATCACCCTGGGTGACCATATTCCAAGCATGAATGTGGGATCATAAGGGTTAAATAAAAATAAAATTAACCAGGGCTTCCAAATTCCAAACCACCTCAACCCTCAGGCATAGTCATGACACCTATACGGTCTATAAATAAGTAACATCAACCAGATTGGTCACCACCCAACCTGTCCATGGATCTAGGAACTGGTAACTCAACCCACAACCTCAAGGGAACCCACGTTGTTACAAGTCTCCAGAGATCTCCTTTCTCAACCCACAACCTCTAGGGAAGCCAAGCTATTTCAAGGCTCCAGAGAATTTTCCCCAACCCATAGCCATAGGAAACTTGAGAACCAATCAGAAAACCAAACGGCGAACCCACTACATCACGACTATCCTTGAAATAGCAAGGTAAGGCTAAAACCAATGTTAATCAAGGAAATTCCCCATGCTAATAATAACAAAAAGCCAAGTAACCACATGCATATACCGTGCATTCAAAAAACAATAAGGAGATCACACATGCAACCTATTACCTACAAATTAAGTGTGTTCTAGTTGTTGATATAATTTTTTTTAGGTGGAAAAATATCATCTTGGGGATAAGACAAACTCAATCTAGACTGAATGATTGAATATAATGACAAGCAAACAAACTAGTAAATGTTTCCCTAGGTCCATTCCTATTGAATCATAAGCAAGAGTATTCGAGAACAAGGCCCATACCTTTCAAATGAAATGCTTGATGAAGATACTTGCTATGGTTTGATGCACCTTCCCAATGATTAGAATCGATAATTTCAAACACAATAACAAATAATGATCGAAGGTATATGACATATAAATGATTCAATAATACTTATACTAGTGATCAAGGAGACTAGTACCTAAATATCATTATCAATGGAAAAATGGAAGTAAAGACATAATAAAACAACTCCATTGAATAATATAGTGAAAAAGAAACACTCTTTTGTATTATAATTGAATGAAAAAAAAAAACAACCTTAGCCTTGATGTTGCAAACCTCTTTACAATAGTCTCCAATCTTCCCTTAAGTGACTCACTTCCCCAATTTGATGACATACATTTACATAAAAAATTCAACACATTTCCTTTGGTTTGTGTTAAATTTATAGCCCAATAGGAAGAGGTTTGATATCCTCTTCTCAAGGGACAGGATCCATGAAAATAGGGATTACGGTTCCACAAAGAGCAGGAGTTTGATCCACAAGTCAAGGGATGAGGCCCAAGTAGGTAGGAGCTCGATGCCTTCTAGTTGGGAAATATTCCCCCAACAAAGCTTATAGAAATTGTTTCTTATTTTTATTTTTACCTATGTTAAGAGGTTGTTGCACCTTTTAATGGTGAACAAAGAAACAATATCCATAGGTATCAATGATTGAAACTACATTCACACAGGTAGTGACTACGAAAAGTGTGACAATGCTTGAAAATAGGTTTTTAAGCAAGATAACTTATGATTCTTCGTTTCTTTGGGATTGTTTTTCTTCCAACATTCTAAAGGATCTATTTGGAACACTTCATAGGATAACAAGGTATCTAGATTGGTGGTCATTTTCCTAATGGTGAGAAAATAATGTGTAACAATTGTCTCCTTGCACTTCCTTGCTTTCGTTTGCTTCCCCTTTTCTTTCTTGATTGTCTTCTTCCAAATCCAAGTGAATGTTAGAGTGCTTGAAGAATAGTCTAAGTGTCCAATGATGTAATAGAGATGAATGCTAAACTAATTAAATCCATCAACCGTTTTTCTGATGTATTTTTATTATTGATGTCTCCTTTTTCTTCATTCTTCCTCTAATTTACCTTGCATGCAAATTTGTGTCTCTTCATCTTCATTTTCACCTATTTTCCTTTGTTTTCATAATTAAATGCCAATTATTGCCTCCTTCCCTTTTCCAATGCATTTGGAAATTTCCATATCCATTATTACACCACAAGTGATGCCCACATTTAATGTTTTCCCACCATTCATCTTGGAATACGTGTCCCATGACCTTGGTATTATTTTATTTACATGGAAAATTAATCAAGGGCTTTTAGAAACCCCTCCCTGTTGGTGGAACACTATCCTCGGTGTTCAATGTTGATTATAAACAACAAAACGTGCTTCCCATGGAGCTTTATAACACAACTAGATGCGACATTTACATCATACTAAACCACCAAAACCATGAACACCATAATTCTTATTAGAGCTCTATAACACATCTTCATGCAACATTTACAACATAATTCTTATGGAGATCTATAAGACAAATCCTTGTAGTATTTACAAGACACACACACACAAGTATAACCAAAATACATATACCAAACACATCTACTCAACCAAAAAATAAGGAGCCATACAAAGCCTGTATCTGATCAACCATCTCCCATGTAGCTTCATTGGGCCTAAAGTGCTCCCACTACACTTTAATATGCTTGATTTATTGGTTCCATAGCATGACTTATTTCTGCTAAAAAAGGCTCTGAGATTTTGGCTAGAATTCTCCTTCTAGTTCAACCTAAAATACATATCAATAAGTCACATGATTAACATTCTGGACACACCTCTTAAGCAATGAAACATGGAAAATATCATGGACTTTACCTGTAGAGACCACCATGTAAAATCTCCATGGAAATCGCGAGATAGACATAAACATGAGTTGAAATTACCTTATCACTATGGGCTTGAGAGAAACCCTGGAACGACATACGAAGAAAATTTATCAATTTGCATAAAACAAAGCTTCTTGAGCTACTACTGTGAAGGTGAAGAAGAAATCTTGTAACCTTTATTTTTTTTAGAGGAGAGGAGGGAATATAACTGCCAAAAGATCCCCATAATAAGCCACAGGTGCTAGGACACATGAACCTCTCATGGCGTCGCTTTGCAAGCATGACACATTTCAGTAGGGGAGAAAACCCAAATGAAATGGAGACCGACTCAATTTTGTATGTTAGGGTTTGGGTGAATGAATCCCCACATTTGGATTTTTCAATTTTAATATCCCTCATTTAGATGGTAATAGTACTAATAGTCACATGATGTTCACATGGGTCATGGTGATGTGGCTACTACTAGCTTGTCTCATGCATTTCCATGGCCGTTTACCCATTTTGCCCCTTAATCTGACATGATTTCCACTGCTAGGAAGAAATATGGAATATAAGTTTGGAAATCAATGTTTCTTAATAAAGCTCATGCAAAGCCATTATTCCAAGTCTTCGTTGCATTTTCCTTAATGTATGGAAACCATATATACACTATGTATTATGATATATGCATGTTAAGAGGAATAATACCAATCTTGTTTTGGGTTGATTTCATTAGTCTAGGAGAATTCCTAGTAAAGTTAAGGTGGGGATTATTGAAAAAGATAATAATATTTAGGTGTATAAACCATCAAGTGGGGAAAAATGAAAACCAAGTTCTTTATATCAATGTGTATGGAAAAAATCATTACTTAAAAAGAAATTATATAACAAAAAAAATGGTTGAAATATAGGTACGTGACAAAGGGAAGGTGATGAGTGGAAGATTTATTTCAAAAAAAAGGATGGAATGTTTAAATGTTTGGTTATGCCATTTGGGCTAACTAATTCCATTAGTTAATTAATGACAATCGTGAATGAAATCTTCAAATCACTTTTGGAAAATGTGTTGTGGTGTACATGGATGACATTTTGATTTTCAGCAAAGACAAAGAGAATCATTTTCATTTGAAATATAGTTCATTTCATCGCATACATGCAAAAAAACAAGCAATGCTACCAAAGTCGTGATTTTATTCTTCAAAGAAGTGGTGATACTTCATGGTTATCGAAGAACCAATACTTCAAATAGAGATACAAGATTTCTGGGTCATTTCTAGAGGATAATTTGGAAGAAAATGGGATCTAAAGTATTGTGTATTTTAGCTTATCATCAAAAAATACATGGATAGATTGAAGTAGTGAACAAGAGTCTTAGGAATTCACTAGGAAGCTTAAGTGGCAAAATCTAAACCAGTGGGGTATGGTCTTGGCACTGGAAAAAACTGGTAAGACTCCTTTTTAGATTGTTTTTGGTTGGTCACTCAATGGTGTTTTCTACCTAATAAGGTTTCTAGACTTGGAGAAAAGGAAGAGTGTTGATGCAAGTGATTTTTCACAAAAAACTTAGGAAATGCATGAGTAGGTGAAGAAAAGACTGCAATAAATTGATGAAGGGTATACAAAGAAAGGAGATTTGAAAAGATTTTTGTTTTTGTTTTTGAAGAGCATGGGTTAGTAATGGCACATCTATAGAAGGAAAGATTCCCCAAGGGCACTTACAAAAAGCTAGAATACAATAAAATAGGTCGATGCAAAATCCTTAGATTTTTTTTTGAAAATTCCTATAAGCTATAGTTTCCAAGAGACTTAGATATGTCTATGATATTCAATGTGGTTTATCTATATGAGTTCCATGAAGAGGAAAATAATGATGAGATAGGTACACTAGTTGAGTGGAAGGAACAATTACGAGTTAAACCTTTTGAATAAGTGGAATATATTTTAGCGAAGATAATTGGTAAGAGGAATATTTGAAAGGATTATTTAGTCAAATGGAAAAATAGGGGACCTACAGATGCACTGTATGTTTCAAAAAATGAATAAGCATTCCTACGAGGTTATTCAACCTCTAGAACAGTTACCACATGAACTAGAAGTCCATGATTTTTCTTTCTTACCAATGGTGTTTAATGCATGAGCATTATTGGGCTTAGGAAATCCACATTATCTGAAAAAAAAATTCATTTCAAGTCATGGAAGATAGGAAAAATAAAGTTTTGTTATGGGCATCTGTTAACAAACATGCTACAAGAATCTACTAGTGAAAGTGTACATGTTGTGAGAATGGGATTTGGTTTTCAATGGTTGATCTAGATTGGATCATTATATTATTTTTCATCCACCTCGATGCATTTTTAGTGGACAAAAGTGGATTAATCAACTCCCACGACTATTTTTACTGACGGGACCCAGTTTGGAAAAGCAGGGACTTAAACCTTTTGGGAGTGTTCTGAGTCATAAAATGACATGTTTTTCGGCTTAAATCTTTTTTTCTTTAGTGTAGCACCATTTTATGTTATTATACACATAGATATATTTCCAACAGTGCAAGAAGAATGTCAATTGTAGTCTAAATGCAAAAATTATTTCACTCAGAACTTGACCTTCCTATTTTCACACCTATAGTTTAGGAGGATGTCGTGTCAACCCCGATTATTCATGGAAAAGTTGCTATCCACGTGTTTTTGATGTAAAATACTCTAGACTAGTCTATATTGTAACTCTAGTTAAGAGTTGATGTTGTCAAACTTAACCACTAGTAGGTTGTCAGACTGTGTTATAACCGGTCCACTAGGAGGAAGAAGCATCCCATTATTTCGAGAGAATTTTTTTCCATGAGAAAATATAGCCATGAGAGATAGGAGGTCGAGTGCACAGAGAGGATATATGCACTATAGTAGCCCACAGGCCACAAGCATTAATTCTGCGTACCTGTAGCCTTATTTTCCAGACAGAGAAAGAGAGTGAAGCGACCTCACCATCTAGTTGTGTTTTCTCTGGAAAGGGTTTCTCATAGCATAACTTGTGTATTATGTGTGTGTGTGAGATTATTTTTTCATTATTTACTTTTTTTCATAATTCCCATTCACATGCATGAACTAATTTCAGTTAAACTTACAAATCTTGAAGTTTAATAAAATTGTAACAGTGTAGATTCCCGATTTAAATATTTTATTATTAGATCTATTGTTACGAACTTTACAGTGGAATATACATGGTACCTTTCATATCATTTCATATTAGAGTAGATTTCTATATCGATAGGGATGAAAATCATAAAACCCTAATCATGGTCGACGAATTTTTAAATGAACCTCATGATAGTGTAGAGGTTAGGTTTATGTGGCTAGAACAAAAAGTTGTAGATATCAACCATAATATAAGCCTCCTCATGGAGGCCTTGAATAAAAAGCTAAGGATATTAAGAGAAGACGACGGTTTGAATGTAGAGTATAAATCTGAATGGGGATCAAAAGATTAGGGAGAAATGAAGAACCAATCGAAGAAAGAATCCAAAAAAGGTCAATCTGGCTCGAGTGCAATGAATCCATCCCTATTTAAAATGGAATCAAAAGTTGATATTAAGCCATACCAAAGTGAGATCGTCTCTTTGAATATGAACCATTGGTTGTAGAAACTGGATGTTTATTTTAACATCCATTAGATTGAGGAAGGATAACAAATTTCATTTGTGCGACTAAAATTGGAGGACCATGCAATAACTTGGTGGGAGAGCGACATGGAAACCCTACAGTTGGAGGGAGAACCTCTAGTGACTAAGTAAGAATATTTCAAAACCCTCATTAAGCCATAGTTTTAACCCATTGCATACATGGAGGATGATAGGATCTGATGACATTACTTTAGGCATAAGTTGGCCAAAGTGTGCAGAAGTACACCAAAAAATTTAGAAAGATGGTTGTAATGTTGGGTATCTCTCCAAAGAACCTAGATGTGCTCCTCAAGTATTTTGGGGGTCTTCACCATCATCTGCATGAGCAAGTGATGTTGTTAAAGCCCAAATCGGTGGACGAGGCTTGTGTACAGGAACAATACCTCGAGAACATAGGCCTGAAAATAGAAAAATCAAGTGGATCGAAGCAAAAAGAGCAACACGAAGCTTCTAAGGAGGGAAGAAGAAGAAAAAAGGGGGAAAAGATAAAAGGATTTCAGCCACAACACACCGATGCAAAGATCCTAAAAACCACTACAACATTGATGGCCATATAGAGGTGAAGTGTTGAAAGTTTGATCCAGAGCTAAATCCGAAGAACAAGAACAAATATAACAAGAAGAAGAATATCATGGCCATGGATATGAGTAACCAAGTTAAAATCATATCAGACATGAATGAGAACATTGTCTACACGTCAATGTAGAAGGAGGTGAATCTAAGTAGCATTCAACAATAGGATGAGAATGAAATGACCAAAATATTCCATATAAAGATACAGGTCAAGAAGACAAAGATTGATGCTTTATTTGACTTAGGATCGCAGGATAATCTCACTGCATTGGAGTTGGTGAAGAAGTTGTCGTTGGAAATTCGTGACCATCTAAACACATATCCATTGGGATGGATAAATAAGGATGTAGAGCTGAAGGTAACAAAATAGTGTAAAATTAGATTTGTTATCAGTGTTGATTTTATTGATGAAGTGGAGCTATATTTGGTTCCCATTGATGTATGTGGAGTTGTGTTTGGCAGTCCATACATGTACATGTGAGATGCAATATTCATGAGGAGATCCAATCTATTTTGGCTCGTCAAGGATGGAAAATCATTTATCATCAACGCACACAAAGGCAAGTTGAAAATTTCACTGTTAAGTGCTAACCAAGCCAAGAAATTAATCATTTCAAGAAAGATGTAAGTTTTATTGATTTTAAGATAAATAAAGTGTGAAGAGTAGTCAATAAGAGGCAAGGCATCAATAAAGGGTTGTACTAAGAAACAAAAAGAATAATTGGAGGAGTTTTTATAGGCATTTAGAGACATGTTAAAAAATCCCAAAGGGTTACACCTAAGAGAGAAGTGGAGCATGAGATACAACTATTGCCAAAATCCCCATTATCAAATATTGGGTTGTGTTGGAGAGGTAAATCCCCTCTACGGATAGAGGCGATCCAAACTAGCCCAGAACGGGTCTAGCAACAATAAAATAATGCTATCACACAAGTTCCTAATTGCAAATAAAAGGTAGGTGACGAAGACGTACTTGAGTTCCAACGCTTCCGTTTGTAGAAGAGACGTAGTCCACACTCCTTTGCCTTGGCCGGTCACAATCCTCCACTATCCGTGTGAATGGACACCTGCACACACAAAGAGAACAACACAAACACAAGCGTGAAATCTAATATATGCAATTATACATCAGTCAGGAAGGATATAATTCAACATCAA
>APFE031719916.1:0-15112 GCA_000404065.3 Pinus taeda
TATCGGTACTAATGGTTAGATATCAATTCCAGAAATGACAAAAAGAGTAGTTTCGTTGAATAGCGTCATGTTGGTAACTTCTTTCTTTATTCATTTGATGAAGATGCCAACCCATTTCTTATGGATTCACATTCACAATGTGGGTGATGGAGAAAATGTGAGCTTACACTTTCAAGATCGACTCTAAGTAATACAGATTCATAGAGCAAGTCAATCGCTCGATTTCAACAAAATTTACATGCGGGCAATGAATGGTTTCACAAATTAGTTTGGCAGAAGGTGTTACCATCTAATTTGTACCATGGAAGACTTTTAAAGCTTCATCATGATAGCAAGTTTGCCTGGGGAGAGTAATAAATGATGAACATCCTCTCTATCAATATAAGGGATCTTGGCGCTGACCTGAAGTTTCTAGCTCTAAAATATTTATTTCTTTCTTCTCCTTACAAAATAATCTTAATACAGGAAACCATGCACACTCGACAGGATACAATTTCTTTTTTCAGGCGTATGCTCCCGTCCTAGTACATTTCGGCAACGGAGGCAGCGGGTCTATCTGTTGGATTAGCGGTTCTCTGGGATCCAAGATGGATTTCGGCAAAAATAGTTTGATGCCTTGAGGGTATCTTGATTATTGCCAAATATTGTGGTAGAGCCGACATGGTCCATATTCTAAATGTTTATGCCCCCTATAAAGATCGAGTTTCATATTGGAATTGTTTCCTTTCCTTTGGAATTAAGGAAATTGAATCGCTCCTCATTGCTGGTGATTTAAATTGCACTTTGGGCCCGGATGAAGTATGCGGAATGGGAAAAAAAATTGACCCGGTTGGTGAGATCATCAGAGAGGCTTTACTGCAATACAACTTTGTTGATATTTGCCCTAAATCTTAATCTCCTACTTGGGACAATGGAAGGTCGGGGGATGCCTATACAGCTAAAAGATTGGACAGGTTCATCATTCATGAAAAGTTGATGGAAAATTTCGATTTTCCGATCTCACATACTCTTCCATTTTTTATTTCTAACCATCACCCGATCTCATTACAATGGTTGGATTAGAATTCTCGGAAAAATTATCCTTTTCAATGTAATAGGATATGGCTTGAAGATGAGACCTTCAATAATACTATCCGGGAAACATGGCTATCTTTCGATCCTTTGCTTGGATCTTCCCCAACGGATAATTTGATTGGTAAAATGAGGAGTTTGCGGATGAAGGTCAAAGAGTGGCAAGCCCTAAAAAAACGTTCTAACTGTTTAGAACTACAAGATATTAAGAAAGAATTGGAAATCATTGCCAGTAGTATGTCCTCACCATCCCTATCATGGGATGTTCGCTCTCGGCTTTGGGAATTAGAAAAAAAGAAGCAGAAGTTACTGTCCATTGAAGAAGCATCATGGCGACTTAAGAGTCAGGCCACTTGGTTAAAGGAGGGCGATAAAAACACAAAATTCTTTCATTGTTTTACAAACAAAAGACATGAAACAAATTCTATATGGAAAATCAGGAACGAAGATGGCAGATTATTGTACACACAAGAAGAGATCTCCAAAGAAGCTGTTAATTTTTTCAGAAGGCATATAATCAAGACACCCACAGAGAGATAAATGATATTATGTTTGGCATCGAACCTTTCCCATGTATGTTTGATGAAGAGGAAAACGACCGTTTATTTGTTGTTGTTACGGAGGAAGAATTACTAGCTGTTATGAAATCTTTTAAAAAAGATAAATGTCTTGGCCCTGACAGCTGGACTATCGATAATTTTCATCCATTTCTTTGACATGATGAAAAATTATATATTGGGGATGGTTGAAGAATCTAGAATGGGGAGCAAAATTAGTCATATCATTACCTCTACCTACATTGCCCTGATTCCAAAAAAAAGGGACTCCTTTTCATTTTCAGATTTCAGACCTATTTCACCATGCAATGCTATTTATAAAACCATCTCAAAAATTATTACAGAAAGGATCCATGGCATTCTCTCACATTATCTTTCAAAGGAACAACATGGATTCTTAAATGGCAGAAATATATTAGAGGTCGTGGCAATAGCTCAGGAATGTTTACACTCAATGCATACAAAAAAAATTGGAGCTGCCATTCTTAAAATAGATCTCAAAAAGGTCTACAATTGCCTTGACTGGAGCTAACTGAGGTGTCTTCTCATTAAGATTAGGTTGAATAGTCAATTCACAAATTGGATTATGGCATGTGTGGAAAGAGTTAACTACGCCATTCTCATAAATGGAATCCCTACTACATTCTTCACGACTGCAAGGGGTCTCCGACAAGGTTGCTCCCTTTCTCCCCTTCTATTTATACTTGTTATGGATACTCTCGGCCTACATCTAAAAAGAGTTGTTTCTATGGGAAATGTTAGACCCTTTTCGATAATCAGGGGAAACTTCTTCTCGCATAACCTATTCGTAGATGATATTCTACTTTTTGCTATGCTCTGTAGGCAATCTTGGCAATTTCTGCATGATATATTAAAATCTTTTCAAAGGGCGACAGGTTTATGTATCAATGAAGGCAAATCATCTTTTCACTATGGAAAGGTCAATATGGATGATATGGACTACATTTCTCAACTTTTTAAGATTCAGGCAATATCAATCAAATAAGGAATGAAATATTTGGGCTATCAATTGAAACCCACGTCATACTCCATATCTGACTGGTCTTGGATCCTCAATAGATTTTATAAAAGGATATCAGGATGGGAATTCAAATGTCTATCTTTAGCTGGTAGGATGATTCTCACTCAATCTGTGCTAGCTCAAATTATTGTCTATTGGGCACACCTTTATTACATCCCTTCAGGCATCATTAAAAAATTAAACAGTTTAATGGCCATCTTCATATGGGTGGGTTGTAAGGAGAAGAGGAAATTCCATCTTACAAAACTGTCAAACATTTCCCTCCCTAAAAAAATGGGGGGTTGGGGCATTATGGATCTTTGCCGTTTTGGTTTGGCCCTTTAATGTAAATCTCTATCGAGAGTGGTTTTAAGAGAAAGCTTATGGAGTAACGCTATTAAGATGAAATATTTGGGGAGTAGAGATTTCATATATTGGTACATAAACAGAACTCTGGGTCCTTCACAAGGATCAGCTATTTAAAGGAGCTTCCAAAAGGTTCTACATTTCTTTCTCAAGAATCTGGTATGGAAATTTCAAATAGGCAACAACATTCTCATCGGCATTGATTCTATCATGTGTGTAGAGGTGGGGTTCCCTATCCCACAACAACTTCTACTGTTCCTTCAACAAAAAGGTATTTTCTTCTGGGCACAAGTCATTCAAGAATGGCAGGGTGCAATTCCTAGATGGAAATTTGCTATGACGTTGGGTCTCAATGATCAATTGGTTGCTCAATGGGATAAGTCTATCTGGGATATGAAGCATGCTGGGATATTCAGAACAGAGGACAATGACAACATTGTCTGGCGGGATAAGAGAGGCAGGACCAATGTTTTCGTCAGAGATATATATCTCTCCTTAATAGAAGATCAATAGGAGCTTTCTCGAAAAATATTTCCAAATACTTTCTGGAAATCCGGATGTCCATTAAAAATTATACTTTTCTCCTGGCTAGTATTTCATAATAAAAACCTTACATGGTCCAATTTACAAGAAAGGAACTGGCACGGCCCAACTATCTGCTCGATCTGCCTATCTGAGACAGAAGACAACATACACATATTTCTTAACTGCCCCCTCACACAGAACCTATGGAAGTAGCGGGCTTCACACCTTGGTTTTACTGTCATACCTCATTCTTCCATTATGGATGCTTTTGAATAGTGGGGTGCCTATTCCACTTATTGTCTACTGGTTTGTTTGGAAATGGCGAAATAGAAAACTTTTTCAAAACAACAATGAGGACTTCAAGCACATATTTGAGAAAATTATCCCCTATTATCTCTCTATCCTCCCATATATTCCCCAGCAATTGAAAGCTCATGCTAGTGCAGACGCCCTTCCTTAGCACATCTTCTCACGGGCTCACTTTGACGGAGCTGCAAAAGATGGTCGATGTGCTTGCGGAATTTTCATCAGCATTGTAAAGGACCAGCATTATTCTATCTTCTGGAATGGAGGCCCAGAGACTAATAACAAAGCCGAGGCCATGGCTCTACATGGTCTTCTCATCTTCTGCTCTTTTTTGAATACTGGCCCAATTCAAATCTTCGGGGACTCCAAAATTATCATAGATCATGTGACCGGAAAACAATCTATAAAAAACCACAATCTATCTGGATGGTTGCGCAGGATTTGAACATTATGGAAGCCTTCACTCTTCCCTATTTCACATATTAAGCGTTCACAAAATGAGGTGGTAGACAAGCTATCAAAGAAAGGCTTGCAGACACAATGTGGTGTGTGGCATCTGAGCATCACTTTAGAATCCAACAAATACTATATTCAACCTTTCTCCATGCCGGGTATATACAATCGTATCTATCCCGGTATGTTTCATGATCCCGTTCATTTAAATTCTATCATATGCTCAAGTATTATGTTTTGGCTCCTTATCTCTCTACATTAGAATCATATTTTCTATGAGTCTACATACTAGATCTATCAACAAATATGCAGACAATGGATCTGTAGATGTATGGCTCCATCGTTTCTTTTTTGGCTGGAAATATTATCTATTTCTACATACTGTACATAAGGTTCTATTTATAATATAAATAATATACAACATTTTGGAAAAAAATTGATATAGGGTAGGAATTTGGAGGGTTATTTCCATTGGTTTATATTTTTTTTATTTAAATAATTTGTTAATAATAAAATAATGTAAATAAATTGAGTTTGGATCATAAGTAATCGATTCCTTCAATTTTTAATGCTTTTCCGTAATTTTAACTGCATTTCTTTCTTAGATGCCAAAAAAATGGAAACTTCACCTCACGGTTCTCACCATTCTCACCTTAGGCTTCTCACGAGAAGTTTGCAACAACACAGCAACATGTTCGTCAAAAATCCAGGTGGCCTGATAACAAGGCGGTCATTTTAAAGGGAGGGCAACATGTTGGTATTTTAATACGACGTCATATTACAACGTGTTGGTATTTTAATACGAACTCACTTGCTAACAATGCACGTGCACGTCCGACGGCAACCATCATTAGACAATAAGAATGAAAGTCCGTCAATCCAAGGTAGGAATTTGGATTTCTCTTTATCCGTCATACAATTTTTTTTGACGTTTTGAGTCTTTATGTTTCCTGTCAAAAAACGTTATATTAAAAATTTTGCCTTTCAAGAGTGACGTTCTCATAATAAATTAACCCTTCACTAATAAATTTTTGATTAAAAAATTACCATTCAATAAATAATTATGTTGAAAATTTTCATATATTTATCGTAAGGAAAAAAAACCAAAATTTGAAAAAACTCAATTGTGGAGGTTTCAATAAAAAGTGTTGAACATTTGAAATTTGTTCATTTAAAGTATATAATCAGTCCAAAGTAAAACACATGATGGTTTTCCATTTCATGTATTTAAATTATCATTTAAAGCCAACAATTTACATTATGCCACATGAATATTTAAATGCCTAATAAGATTAAGTTCCATGCAAATTCAGAGATAATTTATGACATTATCTAATATAATGTTTGATACAAATATAAATATATGACACCTTAAAAAGGCATAAGAATGTACCACCAACTTCCAACCATCCAATAAGAGAAATACATTTGGAAACAAATTATCAATTCATACATATACATAAATAATGGTTTACTCAAAAATCCAGTTACACCAAACTAATGTCACAACTTACAAGTTTCTAAATTCCATTGCTCCAATGACAATGAAAGCAATGGAATGCTTCATGTTGCACGAAAGTTATGCATTAAAGCCAAATAAAGAAGGGAATCACATATATGTGTCAAAAAATATCCTTGTATTTAAATGCATCTTGAGAAGAATAAAGCGAGAAAAGATATGCCATAGTACCAAAATGATAAAATCCAAAGGCATCACATCTTTTACCACATTTTCTACAAGATTGGTAAGATGTGGTATTTTTTCAACCTTGATGGAATTTTTCATGTGCCATCAATCTATAACAACAACACATGAAAAAACTTTCAAATGATATCTTCAACTTCTTTTTACATCAGTGATCATAAATGTGATCATCAATGTAACTATTCATCCTGTATTCCACATTCCATCAATAAACAAAGAACGTTAAAATTTCATATAAAAAATATAAATATAATAGAGGACAACTATATATATATAAACTATATTGATGTTTGATGAATAATAGATTTTGCATGAGTTGTTACAGCATCATATTGAATGGTATTACATCCATCTCCAATACCCCATGGACCTTGAGTTTTGTATTTCTCACAAATTTTGCACTTCATACGAATCTTTCCATATTCAACGTTGATACTATAAACCCAAGGATGTTTTATCGTCCACTCTTCTCGAAATTCACGTTTTAAGAAAGCCTTCCTCCTCGAACTACTAGATCCACCATCTTGTCCTTCCTTTTCATGGCCAGAATTTTCAAGATCAACAACAAACTCTTCGTTGACATCTTCATTAGCATCATCATTCAAATTCAAATCGGGTATAGATGGAATATCTTTAACATTAAAAGTCTTTGATGTCTTAAAATATGCATAAAAATTGTCAATAGTTGATTGACCCTTTATTTTTGGAGGCATTTCTATTTAAATAATGTACCTACATGCAAAACAATAACAATAAATTAATAATTTAAAAAAAATTACAAAGAAAATAACTTTATATAAACTTAAAATCCTACCACAAAAAAATGCCTTAACCATGCATCATGTCATTATCTAATCTAAATCACGTGACATCAATTTAGGCTTCAATTTCAAAGGAACTCTAATTATGGTAAAGCTTCGATTTATTTTCGCTTTTAGTATCACCAAGTGTGTCGGTTATCCCACTGTGCCTGAAAAGGCATTGTTTTTAGCAGTCAAAATGGAGCACTATTTTGGTTAGTTATTTTAAATCTACATTATTTTGGTTAGCTATTTTAAATCTAGTGTTTTCCCTAAAAGGTTATAAGTTAAAACTTAGGAATTTTAAATCTAGTCATTAAAATTAAAATTTTGTTTTTTTCACCATCAGTTAAAGTTTTAACAGATTTATCATTGTAAATAAGTTTAAAAACCAAGAATCTTTTTAAAAACAAAAAATAATTTTTTGTTTTTATCACTGTCGATTGAAGTTTGAACAGATTGATTCGCTGTAAAATAAGTTTAAAAACCCAGAAGCTTTTTGAAAACCAAAAGAAACTTTCAGTGGAATGTCAATTTCTAGGCCAAGAAACCATATTCTACGTAATGATAAACCCTTGTTTTAAAGCGTTGTGAGCAGTTACACATACAAATCTCTTGTGAAATAAAAAATTAAATTACTTATTAAATCAAAAATTAAAAGGTAGCAGCAATCAGACCCACAGTGTTTGAAGAAAAAAAAAATCAATCACTAACCTGAAGCGCAAATTTGCAGTTTCCTTGGAGTCAATCTTGAACTGGGCGTGCAAGGTAATTCTGAATGGGCATATCCCTTGAGAGAAAGTGTAAAGGAAGTAGACAGCGCAAAGCTCTTCTGAGCCTGTGTGCAATTTAAGGATGAAGCCAGCCACCAACAATATTAACAAGGCTTACACATTGGCTTTGATTTGCAAATTTTCTATAAAAGCAAGGCGGTGTACATTCTGTAAAAGTAACAGAAAGCAAGGTGGATTGTGATTCTATATACCATCTGGAAAGTTATCGTTCCTACTCTACTCTGATTCCAGATAATGCGATCCGTAATTTAATATGTTTATTGGTTACCGTCGCTGATCGCTTATTAGAATTTAGCATATTTTCAATTTAAAAAACTTGCCCAAAAAATACCCTGTTGTATGAAAAATAAAGGGGCGTAAGTTGTAATTATACCAACGCTGATTAGAATTTAGCATATTTTCAATTAAAAAAACTTGCCCAAAAAATACCTTGTTATATGAAAAAACTTGCCGTGTAAGAACGTTTGGTGCGTAAAAACGTTTTGGAAAAAGTTCCAAACGTCAAAAATCCGTCTTTTACTCTTCCAGGCACGTCACTCAAAACAAGCAATGACAAATTCCAGCCATCAAATACGTGCAAAAATCCTTATGACGGGCATCAAAATGCCCATCAAATTCCATCCCTGTGTGAGAGTTGCTTTTTCAAAATTACAAGTTCAAATAAGTATAAAGTCAAAGAGTCTTATAAGATGTTCATGAGAGAAAATTTTTTAATTAACAATGTAGATGAAACAATATGTAAATGTAATAATTTTTATTAATGAAAGATGTGTTTTTCGGCCATAACCAAAAACAAGATTTTTGGAATTGAAGAAGGAGCGAATACGATAGCGGCAGAGAAGGTTTTTGCAGGTACCTCTTATGTGATCGTCCAGTCCCACGACCAAGGAAACATTGACGATCACACTGCTGGATCTGTCTGCCTACATGCCATCGGCTTTGAGGTCCCGAACAAATTGCCCTACACGCATCTTATCCATGAACCAGAGTACGACAATGCCGCACCTGCATGGTCATTATTTGAATCTGGGTTGATCCTTCCCTCTACGAAATGCAGTATTATCTTCAGATCGGTCATAGATCTAACAGATTGGGCATCCATAAGGCTGAGCGGCCCACACCATGACCAGATCTGAAGGTCTGTACACGCCACAACATCATTCTACTTTGGATCACAGTCCCAAATCGCAAAGAAGGGTAATACATGGGCAATGCTGACAGGAGCCTGGAAATCCCTAATCCATATGCCGACCCTTTTAGAGGAAACACAAACAACCTCGCTATAGGTTTTACTAGACCCTTCGGAGTTGGATCGGCATATCATCATAGCAATACCGGAATATGTCCCAGAACTGACAAAAATTGAACTCAGTTACCAAAAGGGCCTGTTAGGCAAGCAGATCGAAGGTGATCTTGCAGGTTGGATCATGATGAAGCTCTGCGTCGAAGCCATGAGATGCTTAGATCTGACAAATCCGGGCACATGGGTAACAGATCCAGTAACACCGCAAGCATACACACACCCAGAAGAGGAGGATCTGGTACAAATTTTCATTAAAACACTGGAAGGCAAGACTTTTTGCTAGAGGATCTCAGAAGGGAGGAAGATACAGGAGCTAAAAAACAAAATCCAGATCCAACTAGGTATACCAGCATACCAGAAAAATCTGATCTGCTCAGGCCACAATTTATAGGACAATCTCACACTCCAGGATTATGGCATCACCGCAGACTCAACCATAATAATTAACCTGCATCTGAGGGGTAGAAGTGGCGGAACCAGCTCAAAAAGCACAGGATCCTTCAAGGAAGCAGTCAAAGGCAAGGAAAAAGCACAAGACAAAACCGCAACACCGTTTGAGCTTCCAGGACCCTACATTGTAGAACAAAAATCTAAGAATCCTACACTTACCATCGTTGTGCCTGAGGTAAAGGACCTGTATACAAATCTCTATTCCAAATCAGTTATATGCAGATTCAATGGGTTTTGGCCTAAATCTGATGTTTTGCACCAATGGATTTATGAGGCCTGGTTTCCAGACTATGAGATATACATATGCCCCAAAGGTTTTTTTATAGTCAGATTCAGAATAGAACAAGAAAGAGAATATATCCTCAACAATGGGCCATGGTTCAGGGGCATTGCAGGACTATTTATGACCCCTTGGTTTCCGGAACTTGACGCCAACACAATGGTGGTATCAAAGATGCTAGTGTGGGTCAGGTTGCACAACCTCCCATTACATTTCTAGCATCACAATGTATTAATCGCCATACGGAATGTATTGGGAAAATTCCTAAAGATTGATGAGGACATAATCTCAAGGGGGATACTCACATTTTCCAGGATATGCGTTGAGGTAGACCTCAATGAAGGACTACCAGAAAGCATAAACTTGAATTTCAATAATACACAATGGAAACAACCACTAGATTATGAAAAACAACTTTTCGATGTCGTGGATGTCTACAAATAGGACACCTCCACAGTGCCTATCCTAAAGCAAAACAAACTCCCAAATGGAATAAGAAGCAATAGAAACAACCAAAAGGATGGCAATGCACAGCCCCCTTGGAGGAAAACGTAGAAAAAGGAGAAACAACAGCATACAAAGCATAAACAAAGGATCAAAAAGACCAAAAAAGAACACTAAAGAATGAGGAAGACCCCAGCAACCAAATGCAGCACAAAGCATCTCAACTAACAGAAATGGAAATAACGGGCATCAAGCGAACTCATGGATCAGAAGGATCTGATTCTAACAAAGACAGTCTCACTGAAAATCAGCTTTCCATTGTCACAGCCATTCCCAACACTGGAGGATGGCAAAAGGTGGAAAAAAAGAAAGGGAGAAAAGAACAGTAGTCAATTTTTTATTTTTTTTACTTTTTGCCTGTCTTGTATCCTATGAAAACAAGTACAGGCCATATGCATATGCTTTTTAGCATCTACAAAATGTAATTTTGTCTTATGAATAAAATTACGATTTTTTCCAAGGGAAAAATAAATAAATAAATAAAATTTTCTTATTGGAAAAAAAAAAACACAACTATTTATGTGAGAGTTGATCTTTTAAAAGTACAAGTTCAAATAGGTCTAAAGTCAAAAGAGCTTTATAAGATGCTCATGAGAGAAATAATTTAAATTAACAATATCGCAAAATTGGATTCATCCAACAGTTATGGTCGAATGTTTAACGCACCCAATTCATAATATTGATAAACTCACAAGCTAAATTCATGTTGCATTAGGGAGTATTGTAAATATCCATTATTTATTGAATGGGAAGAAGTATTAAAAAAAAATGTAAGTTTAAATTTCTATTTTATTAACAAAAAATATAAAGTTCAAGTATTGTTTGTCAGTGGCTTGACACTAGGGAAACTAGACCATTGACAAGCCAACAAGGAATTAGTCACAAACCAGGTCTCAAGTGACAGGGCATCAATCATGCATTGACATAAAGTTTGACAAACTAGAAAAACTAGCCTAGGGATATCAAAATGAGCCCCAATGAACAAGTTAGACACTTTGAAAATAGTGTGCCTAGCTAAATAGGGAAACATGTGAAATTGAAAAGCTAAAACATGAAAATAATGGAGAACTTGAGCTATACACCTCTATGGAACTTGGCTACTCTTTGTTTGCCTCCACTAGGACCAAGGCTTGAAGGCAGTTGCTCTTCAACGTTCTCAAGATCGAGCCTCATTTGCTTTTGGTTCAAGACCACCTTGTCCAACATCTAAAGAATTTCTTCCTTTGTCTCATGCATGTTCATAATGACTTTCCATAATAGCAATTTGATTTTCTAATAGAGATCTATGGTTAGAATATACTATTTTTTTCTTCCCCGGGTATGGCCCAAGTTGAGAACCCAATTCTCACTATCCACTAAGACCTCAAAGTCCAAGGTACATGCTTGATCAATTGCCACTTCCGCCTTGCGGTCCCTTAACTCCTCATGCACCATGTCAGGGGTCTACTTAGAAAAATCCTGCACCGAGGCTTTTGCATGAAGTTGAACCCTAGAACTTATTGAAGCTTGACCATTATTGCCACTCATATGAACATGAGCGCACTGTTAGACCCTGATGATAGACTCACTTACACTAGAAGAAGATGACCAAGAGAGAAGTGAGCCACTATGAATGAAGGAAGAGGGAGTGACTAGCCAGAGAGGAGAAAGAAGCACTATGGTGGCAAAAGAACCTCGCTCCCCCAAAGAAACTAGACACGCAGAAGACCAACCCCTCTCCTAGGAAGAAACCAGAGATGTCAATAAAAGAAACAACCAAGTGAATAGGAAGAGTCATTGAAACTTGTCGATAAAAGAAACGGCCAAGTAGATAGGAAGAGCCATTGAAACACCTAGTTCTAGAGAAGAAATAGTCATAGCTTGCCATGAATTCAGACAAGAATAATGTCAACATTGAAGGCATTTCTGAGAATGATGGATCTGGCATGAAAACCATTGCATCCCAAGTGAAGATATGTGCAAACAACATAAACCACATTCTAGCCCACCAAGATTTGGATAATCACCTCCGACGCAAAATTAAATCCGTATATGCACCACCTTGCTACATGAGTTAACACCAAGGAGGCAAATCACATGCAGTTATTGCACTAGGTGGCAATAATTGCATAGCATCCTTTCGCACCCGATCCAGAGTGGAAAGAAGTATAAAGATTAACAAGAAGCATTTAAAAAATATTAAGCTTCTCATTTTGTTGAAAGACTTAACCCTAATTAAAAAGGCAATTCATAATAACAATCCATCAAAATATTATCATTCGCATAAAAATAAAAACAAAAATAATTCCTTTTAAATAGTAAAATGCTTTGGGTATCATGAAAAAAAATAATAAATAAATATTGATTTCTTTATAATGTAATTTACTAAAATATTCTTTTTATAAAGAATTATGATTTATCCAATACTAACAATGCTATATATATATATATATATATATTATGAAAAAAAACTAAAAACAAACTTAAATTTCCTTAAATATTTTTTTTGAATTACAATTAAATAAATAGTTTTATTTCCTTTTGATATTTATTTCAAATTACAATTAAACCAAAAAAATCACATATTACGATTTGTTAGGGCATATGCATTCTATACAATACTCATTGATTCATTTTAACTTAGACTATTACAAATATATAGAGAGATCAAAATAACTTAGGCTATTACAAATATATAGAAAAATCACCAGCACTAATATTCTCTCCATGTACATTTCTCACTCAAAAATTTCCAAGATATTTCAAAATAGGTATGTGTCGAAAAAGAATGTTGTGTTTATTTTAATATTTAACAAGTGCTACATAGTAGCTAGTACATACAGCTTAATTTAAATATAGCTAAATTGAAGTAAAAAACAATAATAAAAAATTAAAAACAAAATAAATAAATAAATAAAAACAAAAAAAAAAAACTAAATTTACATATATCCCATTTTGCAATAACAAGACAATTGCATTTAAGCAAAAAAACATAATAGCTTTTGATGCAATTGTTATTTATGATCTTTGTTTTTTTTGTGCTTACTTGATAGAGTAAATGAGATATCTTAATAAAGATTTGTTTAGGCATCCTACCATTGAATGTAGTCATAATACTTTTACATATAAATGCATTGTTAACTTGGTTAGTTTCTCAAGTTATCACTTTTCATATTCCCTCAAATCCCACAATTCTAATGAAACATAGATTTTCAGGTCCAAAATGTTTAGCTTAATGAAATTCAATCATTCAGCAACAATGCTCAAAATCTTACCTTGTCTAAACTAATTTAAGCTGATTGTGTTTGGACATTTCTTCTACATATGTGACCAACTTGGCAGAGATAAGTCCCTCACATGTCATTAAGGAGATAGTGTTACATGCATGAATGGATGGTAAGAATATATTAAGTTATCACTACTCTAAATGCAAAATAATTATATATATATTATATATAATAATATAATATATATATAATATATATATATATATATATTAATATATTAACAAATATATAATATTTCAAAATAACAAATTTAATTATTATATTTATGAAAAATGGCATCATCATATTTATTTATTTTTAAATGATTTTTAAGTCATTTAAGCAAATTTGAAAATTAATTTGTAATTGTTTATAATGAGTTTGTTATTAACTTGCACTTGTGATACATCTCATTTTATATGTAATGGCCATAGGAATTTGGTTGAACGGAACTGCTCCCTAGAGTTGGGAAACTCGTTCCAATGGTTCTTGCGATCCCATGAGCTTTGGAACTTTATGGGAACATTTCCTTTTCAGAAGGAGCAACAAAGGGAGCTAGAGAAAGTTCTGGGAGCTTTGAAGATTGTTTTTTTTAGTTCATGTGTTCCCTAGGGTTGGGGAATACAAAGATTGTAGAGAAATATGTTGAACTGCCCACAAAACATGATCCTGTGTTGAAACCTTCACAGGAAGAAAGGTCAAAGACATCCCTAACACCGATATTTTAATTGAGAAACTGGAGCATCTCTTGATGGGTTAAGGAAGCGTGTGGCACCTCGATGTAAGGGCGATATATGGGATGTCATGCCGATGAGTATTTGTTTTGTTGTTTATGTATATATATGGCAGAAGATTGTGTATGCATATTGTATGTGGCAGTGAATGCTTAAACACTAGAGTTGCTTTATTTTTTCTCTTAAGAATAAGTAGAGAAACATATGTAAAATAGTTCGTTTTACCTTTTCTCTTAAGAATAACTAGAGAAACATATGTAAAGTTGTTCCTTTGTATTTTTAAGCCAGATTGTTTCAAAGACTATCATGTGTCAAAAAACTGGTAATGAACTTGACATTTTAATATTTTACATATATAAAAGGGAGGACTCAGGGTGAGAGACACCCAAAGAATATAGTTATATATAAGAAATTATATATTTATATAATTTAAATTGATTTTATATTGATATTTTGATTCAATATTAATTTTGATTATTATATAAATTATATAATTGAAAAAATATTTTATATTTTAATTTATTTTATTATATAATATTACCCCATCTGATTTGGTAAATTTTGGGGAAACCTCTTGTCATTCCCAAGAGCCATACCCAAGTTCCCAACATTCCCACGTTCCAGAAACTCATGCAGCATAGGTAAAAACCAAAGGTGTTGACAAAATGCCATAATCCACTTATCCAACCCGTGAAAGTTTTGGCTTATCCAACCCGTGAAGGTTTTACGTTGTCTTATTAGGCATGTATTACTGCAATCTTTGTTGTAATAAATATGACGATTTTCCAAGTTCTCAACATTCCCACGTTCCAGAAACTCATACAACATAGGTAAAACCAAAGGTATTGAAGATGCCATGTATAGTAATCCGCTTATCCAACCCATAAAAGTTTTTTGTTGTCTTGTTAGGCATGTATTACTGCAACCTTTGTTGTAATAAATATGATAGGAGCAAAATAACCAATTAAATGAAGGGGGGAAAATGATCTTATTAAATA
>APFE031719929.1:0-13514 GCA_000404065.3 Pinus taeda
AACCGGTTGATTGTAGATTAGTAATGCACATAGCTTTTTAATGACTAATGACATGATGGAATTATCTTGTCCTTCTGCTGATTTATTTTCTTAGTTCTAATTCCAGCACTGTTTATTTCTTTCATTTTTGTTTTTTTCATTTACATTTCTGCAAGATAGATATGAGACTACTCATGTCATTTTCAGTTACCTCCTATAGCCAGAGCGAGTCGAATGGTGAGGGATTGAAGTATGAATGTGTAGTTTGATATTAGTTTATTTTTCTTCAAGTTAGTGATTAGATTACTCATGTCATTTTCAGTTACCTCCTATAGCCAGAGTGAGTCGACTGGTGAGGGATTGAAGTTTGAATGCGTAGTTTGATCTTAGTTTCATTTTATGCAATTTAGATATCAGATTACTCAATTTTTTTATGATTAATTCCTATAGCCAGAGTGAGTCGAATGGTGAGGGGTTAGAATATGAGTTGATGTAATATGATTTAGTTTACTTTGCTTACAGTTTTTGAATTTCTTTAAGTTCAGTTTTCTTTTTATACAACAACAAGGATACTGGGTTTCATAGTCACTAGCTCACTGTTTGGTTTAATTAGAATTTAGGTACATTTTTATTTTCTCTTAGTAATTGATTTCATCATTGCAAGTTTGAATACTAATTCCATCAATAACATGTTTTAAGATCTTTTGAAGTGCTAAGTTTTTTAAGGTCCTATTAGGGACATAGACTTTGTCTTGAAATCTACATCCATACTTGACCTTTAAAAGTATTCTTAAGACCTTAGAATAGGGTTTCCATTTGCATTAGATACTTTAAGAAGCAAAAACAAAACAAAAAAAAATCTATAAAATAACAAAGTAAGAAAAAGGTTAACTAAGCACATATGGTGCACCACACTTCATCAGTTTACGATACTCGGATTGATAATTTATGTAGAGCAATTTAATATGTTAAATTGACTAGACAATTATCCTTTGCCAAATGATCTCCTTCCTCTTTTATATTCTTAGGCCTTTCACAATACCACGGTCCAAAACCATAACAAATCAATACCATGGACCCAATACTTGGGATCAACACTTCTGACGAGATACCATGGCCCAAAACCATAGGTTCAAATACCAAGGACTAAATACCATAGACCAAAAATAAGTTCTCCCATATGTACGCGCTTTTCCTTGCGTGAAATTGCGTGTATACGCATACGCACCTTTGGAACATCTAATCCGCGTGTATACGTGGCTTCGTCAAGGTGAACCTGTGTATATATCTTTTCCTTCATTCTGAGAGCCTGAACTGTGATCTGTCACCAGAGTGAGATGCCATCAATGACAACACCTGTGCCACAATGCCACACCTGTGTCATAATGCCAGCATATATATATATGATGATTTGATGTTGATATCCTTATTTACCATTTTTTTTTAGGATCCTTGTATGCCAATTCATGCGAGAGTTTGATATTTTGTCATAGTGAAGGAGAGCTTATATAAGTGAGAGTTCTTATAGGAAAACTTGTCGTGGAGATAAATACCACTCTAGAAGTGAGTTCTTCCTTATATTGAAAAATAATACATCATGTAATCATCATCATCTTGCAACACTTAATGAAGCGGCCTCCCCACGCTTGATACCGGGCCAAGAGATGTAGTCCACACTAGTCGAACTTTGTTATCAACTTGTCTGCATTATTTGATTTGATGGTTGCCTTTATCTTACATCTTCTTTAAAATTTGCACATGTGGTTTCTTGATACTCTTTCACATGAAATTCTCCTAACTTGACAAAAGTAAAAGATCTTGTTTAATTATGGTAGCTGAGAGATCTAGATCAAGTTTGGTATTAGAGTTGTCTTCTTGTTGATGCGAATTGTAAGTTTGAATGATAACCATAGATTGAGTGTGAAAAAAGAAATAAAATAGAGGATCACAAAGATCTCTACAATACCTTCTATAGGATGGCATGCATGGTAGATATAATGTATGCATATTTTGAGGAGAAAATGGCAAAAGAGGAAGAGGAGAAAAAGAGAGCAGAGGATGATGCTCTATCTCTATCTTCGAGTGAATATACATATTCTTCTCATCATTCAAATAAAGAGATCAACGAGAGCCTTCAAGTAAAGAATGTTGAATTGAGGAGACTTCTACAAGAAGCATAAGAGGATAAGTAGAGATTGTAGCTTCAATTACGAACCATGGAAGAGGCCTTGGAAAAGTTGAAGTGCAACAAAGGCTTAAAAAATCCATCATCTCCTGCTTCTGAATCAACAACCGAGGTAAACAATATTAATAGTTCTTCAGTTTAATTTTCACATTATGTTATTTTTTTTGGAATCCTTGAGGTACCCATTTTAAGAACCAACATGAGACTCCTTACCAATATAGGGTATAGAGGAGGAGGACTTGGTGTTAATCACCAAGGAATGACTCAGCCATTGAAGGTTATACAAAAATATTGATTTGCAGGTTTGGGATAGACAAAAGGAGAGTGTTCAAAGGAAGCACAAGATTCAAATCCATTGCGAAAACCATCATGGAATGAGGATGTTAAAAACACATCACAATCTCCCCTTGAAAGTGAGCATTACAGAATAAGAGCTAAGACAAGTTCTTCTCACCAGATTCGTACCAAAGATAAGCAAGGAAGGTATTAAAAATCTTGTTATTTCAAAGTTAATTTTGATTACAAGAAGATTGTTAATGATGAGAAGAAATCATGGAATAGAAAACCATGTAGCTTCTGTGGCTTGTGTAACCATATTTTTTTCCAGTGTTGGAAGAGAATGGAGTTAATGAAGAAGACAAGACATCCAAAACATTATCACATGAGGGCATGAATAAGGTCAGAAAATTCTAGAGGAAAAAGAATTTTTCATCCATTATAACAAGTATGTGCATCAGAGAGCCACATATTAGGAGCTTCATCTAGAGTAGCAACTGAAGGACCAAAAAGAACCTAAAAATGAACCTGTTTGTGATGAAAATCAATGAGAAATCCAACTACAGGAATAAATCCCATTAACCTAGTTGGGTAAGTGATTTATAGCATTTTTAAGTAGTTGAGCATGGCCACATTTTGTAAATCTCATGTTGCAAAATGATTGTAAAAGTGATGAAGTGTTTTCCACCACTTATGAAAGCAACATGATGATGTTTTCGGCCTTTTTGTTGATAGTTGGGGTATTGGTTTTTATTGTGATTCTGATGTGAAATTGACCAAAGAGTCTATTATAAACTCTTGGTAAGGATGGGGTTTCTTGGGTCATGATTGGACTTGTATTAAGAACATGTATTTTGCAAAGTGTACTATAGGTTTGCATATAATGCAGGTGCTTGTTCAAAACTTATAGCTCTAAAGTAAAAATGTGAAGGAGAAGGAAGTGTGGCTTGAGAGGGAAATTGTTTCGTAGATGAGGGAACACAAAAAAATGTAGATTGTCTCCATGCTTTTGGTGGACCAAAATCTCCTCATTCGGGAGGAATGATCCAGGTGGCTCTAGAAAGGCTAAAACAGAAAAGTCATTAGATTGTAGAAAAACTAGAATTAGATCAAATATCTTATCACAATATTTCCAACAATGCAAACAAAACCTCAATCTGAGTTTGTATGCAAAATTTATGGCCAGTCAAAATTTTGGTCAACTAGGTACACTCACTAAATTTTGAAGAGTGCTAAATAAATTGGAAGTCTACTAAAATTGGAGCTCCAGATAAATTTGACGGTTTTTAACCAGGCAAAAAATTGGGACTTAGCAATCAGAGTTTCTAGCGATTAGAAAGGCCGAAATTATCACATACTAAAAATTTCTAGTGGATCCCTTTAAGCTGCGCGCGCCCTGGCCCTCTGACCTAGCCTGCTGCCTGCGCAGGTCTCCTCAGGCCCGCCTGCTGGGGCTTGCTGCCCTGCTCCAGCCTCTCCTCGAGCCTGCTCGCTGCCCTCGGATCCGCGCTTCTGCTCTGGGCGCCTCTCTTTATCTCCGCATCTCTTTCGGGGTATGGCGGCATAAAGGTTGGCTCGCCCTCCCTCTTCCTCTTAGGCGAGCCTGCAATGGCAGGCTCCGCCTCCCATCCCCTGCCCTCTGAGTCTCCTGAGGAAGCCTTTGCCTCGCTTCTCTCTAATCCCTCGGATCCCAGACCCCGTCCCTCCCTCTCGAAGTTTATGAAGAAATTAGATGAGATCCCTGAAGTTATTTTACCTCCTTCCCTTCCGAGAAAATTGGCAATAGCTTTATCTGAAAGAGGACTCGTCGGTCAGTTTACAGGCCTTTGGCCTTCTCCCCGCACTGTGCAAAAATGGGTGGAGCGAAACTGGAGCCCAATGATCCAAGGAAAGATCGCCATCAGGTTCTGCGGAAGGGGTTTTTTTACCTTCCTATTCGAATCAAAAGAAGACAAGAGCCTCATCTTTCGCAATGGCCCTTACTTCATGGACACGAGAGGGCTTTACCTGAACAGATGGACCCCGGACTTCGACCCTGAAATGGACATCCCAAATGCAGTTCCTGTGTGGGTGCGCCTGCCTCATCTTCCCCTTCACTGCTGGGGAGACGAATCTGTTAAAGCTATTGGCAATGCAGTCGAAAAATACATAGACAGATCAGAACCAAGGGAGAACATGCATGCATGCGCAAGGATTTGCGTTGAGGTCGATCTGGGGAAAGGTCTACCCGAAGAAATCAAGCTCAAGGTGGACCAATGGATGCACATACAGCAGCTGGACTACGAACAACTTCCGTTTAAATGCAAGGTATGTCACGAGTACGGCCATTTTGCCAATAGATGTAGTAAGCTAAAAGTAATTGATGTGGAGCATAATGAGGAAAATGCAGGGGGTTCTTGGGAACAAGTGAAACGAAAAAAGCCCAATTTGGGTTCCAACTCCTCAGCCCCGCAGTCTTCAAGCCTCCCTCCCCTCCCCTTCCTCCCCCCCCCCCCCCCCCCCCTTCTCAGACTCCCCCCCTCCCTCAATCCCTTTGAATCTTGTCTGCAGAGCCCCTCCCTCTCCCCCTTCAACCCCTGCCCTGCTTCTCCGAGTTCTTTCCCTCCTCTCTCTCCCACTCCTACCATTGAAAGAATCCAAACCAGAAACAAAACAAGAGAAGCAAACCAACCTTCTGACCCTCCGAGAAAAGCTGGCAGAAAATCAAAGAAAGAGCTAAGAGATGAAGCAGCGGCCAAGGAGATGGCAACCGGATCTCAACAACCTATGGATTCTTTTCTAGGCAAGCTAAAAGGAAATGGCGAAAAGGCCAAGGAGAAGGCAGGACTCCACTCAACAATGGGGAAATAATGAATTTGGTCTCTTCGAATTGCAGGGGAATGGGTTCCTCCCTAAAGATAAAAGCACTTAAGGATCTACTGATTCAGGAACAGCCAGATATTTTCCTAATCCAAGAGACCAAATCAACCGAGCAGGACTTCACTTCGCAAACACAAAGATTCAAAAACTACTCAGGCATCTCAAAAGGCTCATATGGGGCCTTAGGGGGAATAGGCACTCTATGGAACAAAAACAAGTGGGAAATCAGCAACCATCAGCTATGCAATTGGTGGGTAAGAACAGATTTAAGGAGCAACAACACCCAAGAGGTCTATTCCATATATAAAATTTATGCACCCAATCACTACAGAGACAAAACCAGCTGTTGGAACAGCTTAGAAGCAGACCTCTCCTCCATTCAAAGTAGTCAAATAATCATTGGGGGTGACATGAATCTAATAAGGCAGGTGGAGGAAAAATTCGGAGGCAACTTCCACCCAGATCCATTCAGAGACAAGCTGGAAACAATAATTCAGCTCTTCAACCTCATAGATACCCCTCTATCTAATGACAAATTCACCTGGTCCAATAAAAGAGCAGGTTCCCAGAACATCAAAGAAAGGTTAGACATATTTTTAATTCATGAAAGGTTGGCCAGCAACTTCCAGGCAATTAAAAGCCACACAGTCCACGGATCAGCCTCAGACCACAAAGCAGTGACCCTCTCTCTGTCTAAGGGAACAAATTTAGGCCCCCTTCCCTTTAAATACAACAAGCACTGGGACAACTACGAAGAATTCTGCACCCTTGTGCAAAAGTAGTGGGCTAAAGAAATCCTCGGCTCACCTCACTACGTATGGGAAACCAAATTAAAACATTTAAAGTCTGCCATTAAGCAGTGGGCGAGAGAGCTGGCAAGCTCCGAGAGAAAGAAGAGATCCGATCTTCTTTCGGAAATAGAGAGATGGCACAAAGAGAAAGAGCAATCGCAGCCCACAACTGATGACATCGAAAAAGAGAAGAGCATGTTCATGGAGCTATACAGGCAAAACCGTATTGAGGAAGAGGATCAGAGATTGAAGTCTCGCTGCCTTTGGCTGAAAGCAGGGGACAAGAACACCTCCTTCTTCCACAACAACGTCAAGACAAGAAGGGCAAGAAATCAGATTGACAAAATAGAAGTGGATGGGAGAGACCTCCATGACCAAGAAGAGATAAAAAAAGGCAGCTTTCGACCACTTCCAAGCTCTCCTTACAGCAGTTCCTCAACATCATGACAGCACAGCATTCCTAAGTTTAATCGAAAGCAAAATCAAAGAGGACCACAACAGAGAGCTGGAACAAGAGCCCACCGAAGAGGAGATAAGAGAAGCCATCTTCAGTATGCAACAAGACAAGGCCCCGGGACCGGATGGATTCACGGTAGCTTTCTACAAACAACACTGGGAAATAATAAAAAAGGACTTCGTGAGAATGGTGAAAAATGCATTCAGAAAACATAAGGTGGGGGACTACACGAAATCCTCTCAGATTGCACTAATACCAAAGGAAGCTAACCCCAAATCTTTTGACAGATTCCGCCCCATATCTTTGTGTAATGTCTCATACAAGATCATCACAAAGATCATCGCCAACAGGCTCAAGAACCTCCTCCCCATCATCATTTCTGAGAATCAGGGAGGCTTTGTCCCCAAGAGACAGATTATAGACAACGTAATCCTTGTTAGGATATTCCGACACAGGAATAGTTAAGTTCAACTTGGTCTAGTATAGAGTTAGGTTAGCGTTAGGTAAAGTGTGTTTCTTTACCATTGTACATTTTGTAACTTACAATCCGACGGTCACGATATGTAGTGATCCGACGGTTCATTCTCTCCTCGGTATTACTGACACTTGATCTGTGGCTTGACACCCATTGGTCCATGAATTCTATTTAAAGTGCATGGAGGGTCATTTGTAGGTTAACCGTGCATGAGAGAAGCTTATGTAAATTTTCATTCTTTTATTAATAAATTGCCTGTAGTAGCCACGTTGGCGCAGGCCGTGGACTGTTTCCCTCTCTGAGGGTTTTAACCACGTCAAAATACTGGTGTATTGATCTGTGATCTATTTGTGAGCAGTGTCCTTTTGGTGTTCTGTCTGAGGAACTTACCCTGTAAATTCCTACATGAAATTCCAAATGATATTCGCTCCAAGGGCTGTGTTCATTAGTCCAAGGATGCAAATAGAGAGTCCTCCTTTTTCAAATGGAGTAGTTACTTGATTCCATTTAACAAGGGTGAATTTTTTGTTTCGATCTTACCTCTTTGCCATAGAAAGTTTATGATAATAAGCCTTATTTGCTTATGCATTTTCACAGGGACAAGAATTGTTACAAATTGGTAGAGAGACAACGCTGCTAAAACTGATTTGATCAGAATTACCCTCTCTGTAAGATTGAGCCAAATGATGCCGCATGATTGATTTTTGTTTTTTTTATTTTCTCTATGGAATTAATCCATATTTATGAATTTGTGGTTTCTTTTGTGACAGACACTCCCAAATGGATGAAATGGTTCCAATTTTCTTGAAGAAAGACACATAATATTTGAGATATTCACTGAAGAATTCTTGAGGGAGCGTTCTAGCCATAAATTCTTCTCTTTAAATTATTTAATAGGCATCCCAAGACATCCAAGAAACTATCCAATTTTTTTTAACCTTCTTGCCACGATGAATGAAGCACCTCGAAAAATAATGTGTCATCCGCAAATAGAGAATGGTTTATGCTCTTGACACTTTTGCTGAACGAAAGTATAGTAATGGTGCCATTTCGTCTGTAGAAATCAAGATTCCTACTAACATATTCAACCATTATGATGTAAAGAAAAAGAGAAAGTGGGCAGCCCTATCTTAAACCTCGAGAGATTTGAAAAAAACAACTTGGTCTTCCATTTATGAGGGAGGAAATCCCAGGGCCAATAACACAAGATTTTATAAAGTCTATAAAATCAGGAGAGAAACCATATTTTAGGAGAACTGCAGAGAGGAAGGAAATGTTTACTCTGTCAAAGGTGTTGGCCATATCAAGTTTTAAGATAAATCCTTGTTCTTTTTGGGCTAGGCTTGAGTGAATTTAGTTTTTGTACTACCATTATGTTATCAATTATCTACATATTGGGGACAATTCCACCTTGGTTTTCAGAGGTTATATTGGGAAGAAGAGGCTTAATATGATTGGATACTATCTTTGAAGTGATTTTGTAAGAGGAGTTGCATAATGATATTGGCCGAAAATGATTAAAAGATGAAGACCTCGACTCCTTTGGGATAAGGGCCAAGTAAGTGGAGTTGGTGAAGCCTCCCATTTTCGTTTTATTGAACACTCATATAATCATATTTAGGAGGTCTTTTTTTTATAAGCAACGAAAATGAACAATAAAAGGCAACAGAGAAGCCATCAGGACTCAGAGCTTTGTCTAGTTGAAGATACCATATTATTGCCTGAAGCTCTTCTTCTTTGAATTCTTTTGTAATTTCTGAGTGTGTCATCAGAAATCCTTTTAGGAATGTGCCTTATAAACTCATCGTGGTTTGGATTTGTAAGCTCAACAGTTAGAAAATTCTTGGTATTCCATTTATGAGGGGGGAAGTCCAAGGGCCAATAACACAAGATTTTATAAGGTCTATAAAATCAGGAAAGAAACCATATTTTAGGAGAACTGCAGTGAGGAAGGAAATGTTTACTTTGTTAAAGGTGTTGGCCATATCAAGTTTTAAGATAAATCCTTGTTCTTTTTTGGCTAGCTTAAGTGAATTTCTTTTTGTACTACCATTATGTTATCAATTATCTGCCTATTGGGGACAAATTCACCTTGGTTTTTAGAGATTAGCTTGGGAAGAAGAGGCTTAATACGATTGGATAATATCTTTGAAGTGATTTTGTAAGAGGAGTTGCATAATGATATTGGATGGAAATGTTTAAAAGAGGAATGCCTCAACTCCTTTGGGATAAGGGCCAAATAAGTGGAGTCGGTGAAGCCTCCCATTTTCCTTTTCCTGAACACTCATTTAATTATCTTTAGGAGGTCTTTTTTTTTATAAGAAGGGAAAATGAATGATAAAAGGCGATGGAGAAGCCATAAGGACCCGAAGCTTTATCTGGATGAATATACCATATTGCTCCTTGAATCTATTCTTCTTCGAATTCTTTTGTAATTTCTGAGTGTCTCATTAGAAATCCTTTTAGCAATGAGCCTTATAAACTCATCATGGTTGGGATTTGTAAGCTCAATAGTTAGAAAATTCTTGAAATGATTGTGGGCTTCTTGTTTTAACTCCTCCTGCCTTTTAATTTCAATTTCCCCTTCTTCTTTTATTATGCCAATCCGATTTTTTATTTTTCTCATCTCAGTGGAATTGTGAAAGAAGGCAGTGTTTTGGCCCCCAACTCGAATCCACAAATTTCTAGATTTTAACCTCCAAGTCTCCTCCTCTTGTCTTTTATTATATATTTCCAATGCAACTCTTTTTCTTTCAGTTGGTTTTCTTTTGTTTCTTCCCCATCCTCTAATTTCTTCTGCACTTTCTCAATCTCCTTCTGAAGATCAACTTTCTTTTGTTTTGGTTCTTTGTAATGATTTTTGGTCCATGCTTTTAGATTATTTCTAACACTTTTTAGCTTTGTCTCCCAAAAAAAAACTTGGTGATCCCTTTATCTTTTGCTTCCATGCTATTGTGGTTAACATTATAGCTTATTCTTGATTAATCCAAAGTGGATCATATCAAAATGGGATGGACCCCATATTTTCGCTCTCACCAAGCTTGATTGCTACAAGCTTAAAATCTGATGCAGTTGAGGGAATTATCTTTGAGGGCACTGTATTGCATTATACTATAACAAGGTCCTGGATAAGAAATCTATACAAACGCTCTTTAATATTTCCCAATCTGAGCCTCCTGTTGCTCTAGGTGTTTTTCCCATTTTTTGGAGGAATATTAATTAAATTGTGATTTTATATAATGTCTCTGAATGGATTTGCTTGGTAGCAACCTCCCATTTTTTCATCAACACTTAGTATCATATTAATATCACCTTTGGTTATAACGTGTTTGTTCATATCCATATTTATATTTTCATTCAGGGAGCGCCAACAATGCTCCTTATCTCAATAATGAGTAGGGGCGTAAACACTGTAAAGACAGGCTTGGAATCCTGAGATTTTGTTCCTTGACTCAGTTTGATTCAATGAAGCTCTTTGAAATGGGTCATTAACTCCCATATGGTATGATTCCACATTGTGCATATTCCACTTGAAGCTCCAAAAGGTTTTATTGTTGTTCCTTCATAATGTTTTGTTTTCTATATTATTTGGTTCATATCTTGCTCTGAGGTTTTGGTTTCCTGGATTAGGAAGATATATGGTCTTTTAGAATTTAGAAGATATTTTGTTGCATTGATTTTTGAGGGACGCCCAAGGCCTCTATAGTTCTAGGGGACCAAATACATTACTTACTTTGATTTGAAATAGAGGGGCCTTCCCCTCAAATTACTTGTTGAAGTTTTTCCTTATTTCCCATGTTTTTTTCTATATACGAGTCCATTGGCTGTTGAGTTCTAATTGCCATATCCTTTATAGCTACTTCATCCCTTATTTCCTTATTGGTTTTCCTACTATACTTTTTTTGAAAGTATGAGGAGAACAAAGATTCTTTGGATTGGTTTTAGGTAAGAATTCTTTCAAATAAGGAGGGAGGGGACTCAAAGGGAGGTTGGGGGAGACATGATGTGGGAGAATTGGGGGGAGGAGAGGAGGGAGCAAGGGGGGAGGGGGAGGGGAGGGGGAATGGAAATGGGGCTAGATAGAAGAGAAGGAAGGTTAGCAGATGGATTCGAAGGGGGTTCAAGAGATGCGAAAGAATTGGATTCAGAGGGTAAGATGGGAGAGGAGGAGGGGGGAGGAGCACCCCTGGGGAAAGGTGCAAAGGAGGAAGGGGAAAAAGGATTGATAGACTTAGATGCAACCTTTTTATTTTTAATTTGTTCCCGCTTGGATTCTTGGGATTATATTTGTTCAACTACTTCTTTCTTTGTACATCTATTTGCAAAATGACCATATTAATGACATACCTTCCATTTGAAGGGAATATGCTTGTAGTCCAGTTGTTGAATGTGTGTAAAACTATCTACCTTGATTTTCACTTCTTATGGGAGCTTGTTTCCTAGATCAACTTCCACGTAGATCCTTGCACAAGCATGCATGTTTTGTTTTGGTTCACTTCGATATACGTATTTCCCTACAACATTTCCTATTGCTTTTATAAAATCATCTCCCCAACAGTGAAGAGGAAGGTGAGGGAGACAAACCCAAACATGAACAACATTTGGAACATCAAGCTCTGGGTTGAAGTCTAGAGCCCATCGATTCAGGTATAAGCCCCTTGTGTTCATGAAGTAAGGACCATTCCTGAAGATTAAATCTCTATCTTATTTGGATTCAAAGTGGAAGGTGAAGAAGCCTCTTCCTTAGAAATAAATAGAAATATTTCCTTGAGTTGAATGAGACCAATTTCTCTCAACCCATTTTTGCACTATTTTTGGAGAGGGTCAAAGGCTGGTGAACTAGCCCACCAACCCTTTTTAGAAAGAGAAAGAGAATCTCTACAGGGCAGAGTAGGAGGAATAACTATTTTAGGGATGTCATCAAGATTTTTGATAAATATAGATACAATGACCTGCTCATGGGGAGGACCAATGGA
The DNA here is from genome assembly GCA_000404065.3 of Pinus taeda. NCBI lineage: Eukaryota > Viridiplantae > Streptophyta > Pinopsida > Pinales > Pinaceae > Pinus > Pinus taeda. Next base: position 11,999 of record APFE031719929.1, read on the forward strand.
GGAGGTGCAGCTTGCAAAATCTAAAGTAACTTTATCTAAGGGAGGCGTAGAAGAGGAAAGAACCCTTCCTGGATCAGACTCTGAAGAGGCCATGAGAATGGGCCACAACAACAAGGAGGAGGAAGCTCAGCGCAATGTAGAGCACGACTTAAAGTGGAAGTTGTTGAACTATTGACAACCTTAACATAATTGTATATATTGATAAGGATTAAATGGAGACACAAACACATGCAAAATTCATGAAATAAATATATTAATATTTTTAGCAAAATAAATACATTAATAATAATTGACATTTATTTTTTGATAATTTAAAATTGTAAAAAGTAATTTAAAATCGATAATAATAAAAATCAATACAATAAAAACAAATAAAATGATAGAATATATTTTAATTTAGGTATATATCATCATATCATTTAGCAATTGTTTTTGTTTTCATGCTTTGTTAGTATATGTATAAGTTGTAAGTGGTGACTAACTTTTTCCTCTTCTTTTCTAACATCACATTAATTTTGTCCCCATATATTTTTCCTTTATAAGAATTCTCAAGTTATGGATTTGTTTATAATTATAAGCCCCATAAATATATGATATTTTGCGAGAAATTTAAATTTCACTATCATTTATCCTCACACACATTTTCATTTTGACATAGAGCTTTGTATGCTTGGAATATAAATTTGCCAAGTAGGTTATTTTTGACCAAACCAATTCATCTACAACATCCTTGAGTTTCACATGATTTGACATAAGCTTTAAAGCCAATTCATATTTTTTTTATTTTTTTTTTTTAATATTTTTAAGTAAAGTTTGATAAACCAAAGATGGTTTCATTGGAATTTATTAATCATCATCATCAATGATAATAATATTTTATTATAACAATAAAATAATGTTGTTTGTCACCATTATGTGACTAAAATTTTCCAAATTTCAAAAAACATTATTTAGAATATCTAATCTTGGGACAAATGTGTTAACATTTATTGTGTGAACAATATGGTTTACCAAATTGAAGCCCATCAACATGGAAAATTTTAGGGGTGAATGTTCGCCCTTTGGGGAAATTAAGGGGTTTTAAATTTTTAGTGGGCGAACATTTTGTATCATAGTACATTTTTACAAATCACCTCAAATAGCCCACCTTATTTTAAGGGAGAGGGTAAAAAAGGTAAATTTAGCCCTTGAAATTAGGAGTTACAACCTTCCATTCGCCCATTTTCAAGAATAGGTTTTATTTAAGTGAATCCTATGGGCCAAATACCATATTTATAAAAGAGATATGGTAAATTAATAAAAATATAAATAAATGAGAGGTATGGTAAATAAATAAAACATTTTTTACATTTACTCCATAAGTCACATTATATACATGTAAGGGTGTAAACAAATAAAAATATAAGTAAAGTGGAGGTATGGTAAATAAATAAAACATCTTTTTATACTTACTCAAAAGGTATGGTAAATAAATAAAAATATAAATAAACTAGACGTATGGTAAATAAATAAAACC
>APFE031719930.1:0-12665 GCA_000404065.3 Pinus taeda
CATCACTCAAAAATGGTGTGATGGATCCTGATACCACCTCCTCGCGATACACCAAAACTGTTCATTGTTCATTAACTTAATCTCGTGCCAATTTCTAACCATTCCCGGTTAAAAGGCCATAGATCCCCATTTGCACCCTTTTTCATTCATTTTTCACTGTGAAAGCATCCTTAGCTCCCACTGCTCCAATGGCCACTACACTACCTGCATCTACATCGATTACATCAGCAATAGGATCGACAATAATAGCCTCCACGAGTGATGAAGCAAACAGGCTAGTCAAAGCAATGGAATAAATGTCCATTCAGACCATTAAAGTGAATAGACTTTAGGAGAAATTCACCAGCCTAGAGACAGATTACAGATTGGCCCAAATCATGCATAAAGAAGAACAACAAAATGCCACAAGGATCACAGAAAGAATCAAAACCCTGGAGAAAGACCTAACACTAAGTGAACCTATAGGTAAGGAGACGGAGCTACTATGGGCCAATATCATTGACTCTGTCAATGATATTTGGCCATCCATCCAGGTTATTTTTGAACAAATTGATTTGATAAAGCAAGCTACAAAAGCCATTTAGAAAGTCAAAGAAGAACTTGGAGATATGCTAGAGGAAGCTGCAAGGATCATTCATTTCCTCAACTCCAAGAATAAGTATGAAATGCAAGAACTAGAGATACTTGATAGAACAGGTACAATTTTGGAAGTCAGAAGAGTCCTCACTAACAAAAAGTTGATGTTGAACTTAGAAGATAAGTGTCAAACCATGCAACTAGCCGTTGACAGGTTCATGGTTAAGTTCGAACTTTTGAAGGAAAAGGGATTACCCAATCCCTTAGTTATAAATAATAAATTAATGACACGTGAGGATTACAGTAAGAAGATTAGGCAAGTGGCCAAAGAAAAGGTAATTAGTTCATCCATGAAGGGCTTACCAACAGGCAAAGTATTGTATCAAACTTTTGAAAACTTGTTTTACCTCCAACATGAGGTGAAAAACCTGTTTATTAATAACCCTACTTTTTCCAAATACACAGAGGCAAATGAAATATACAGAAAGATGCTCAATATCCAATTACCATATGAGGGGACATGGGAAAAACTGAATGATTTACTATAGTAAATACACAGAAAAATATAAGTGTGCAATAAAAAGTAAAAGAGCATGGTAAAAGGGTATTGACAAGTTAGCAGAGTCAAAGTGCATCAGATGAAAGGTTAAAGTAAATCAAAACATGCAGCGTGAAGATCAAACAACCTAGTAGCTTACTGGGTAAAATATCAAAGAGTACAGCTAGCAGAACCTTAATAACGAGGACAACAAGCAGCAATTAAAAAGTTATCTTTATCTTCTTGCATGAAGATATTTATTTTTCCTAGATTAATTCTCAAAGTGGTTTGAGATATTTTGTAAATTCCTTTTGTATAAATACTTCATAGTTCGAAGTATTAGAGTGGATTATTATACATTTGTAGAGTGATTTTGATCTTGAACCTAAGGGTGATTGTACCAATTTCAAGTCAACAGACTTGAGCAAGTAATAAAAGCATTGAATTGCAGGATTCATGAGATGAGCTATTTACAGTGATGTATCTTCTTTATGTGATTTGTTACCTTCTTATGTTTTCATAAACTTAATTATAATTCCAAACATGAATGTATTAACTAGAAATATGACTCAGAATATGTTTAAGTACACTCTATTTTTCCACAATTAGTCATTTACATGTTTTCCTCTGATACCCAGATCTGAGAAACCCTTAATTTCTTTCCCATCCCAGTTGACCTCTTTCATTCCTACCATGATCTGGCCTAGGGAACCCTAAGTTTCTCCGTGGATCTGATTAGAAGCCACTTCACCATTCAGCCTTTGATATCTGCAAAATCTCACCTGTCTTGCCCTGCAGAAACTGTCTTTTAAAGCTTGATCTAGTCTAGTTTGTCTGATATTGACTCCATAGCCCAATGGTAAAAGAAAACCTCTGTTCATCTAACTAAGTGATCCCACCACCCAATTTCAAAACAAAACCCAAATGAAACCATAAATAGACTAAAATTCATTAACTAAAACAAATTTAAAACATACAAAGAGAGCCCTCTTTGAGCATTAGGAAGGCTAGGTCATGATCTCCAAAAGTGGTTTGTGGTTACCTTTATTATTTCCTTCTTTTGATAACTTTTCAAAGGAAATTTTGGAGTGATAACACCTGTCATAAAAAACATGGTTTTCATAAATATTTACACAACTTAAATTATCACAATATACAATAGCTGATTACAGAACTTGATCAAACAAAACAACAAATAACTTATGAAGCTACACAACTTCACAACAGGTTGAACATGTAGCTATATACTCAATTTCAAGTGTACTAAGAGAAACACAATTTTTCTTCTTACTTGAACATGAAATCATAGTAGTGCCCAAGAGAAAACATAAACCAGAATTTCTCTTTTTATCATCAGTGCATCCAACCCAATAAACATAAGTAAAACCATGCAACTACCATTTTCCATTAGAAACACTTCTCAAAACATAATCAATGGTTCCATGGAGATATCTCAATATATATTTCATTGCAACCCAATGCAATGTCGGGGCTCAACCATTGAATCAACATGTTCACAACATAACAAATATTAGGTTTGGTGTTCACAAGATAGTTCAATGAGCCAATCCAGATCATAATCACAATCTCACAACTTCTTCATATTTGTCACTATGGGAGTGTCCATGGGCTTGCAATCCATCATCCCAAATTTCTAAAGGATTTTCATGGTGTACTTTCCTTTTCCAACAAAGATTTCATCAGGCTCTTGCCATATTTTCAATCCCAAATGGTAATGCATAAGACCAAGATCCTTCATCTCAAATTTAGAAATCATCACCTCTTACATTGGAAAATGAGAACCTCAACCCCTGTAAGAGATATATCATCTAAATATAGCAACAAAATCAAGGGCTCACCTTCAAAAACTTTGAAGTAAAAATTCATATCAACATTGTTCTTTTTGAAACTAAGTCTCAACAAATAGCTATCAATGCGAGAGTACCATGTGTGAAGAACTTGCTTAACCCATACAAGGCTTTCTTTAATTTGTAATCATTTGTATATCTATCATTATTCTCAAATCCTTGAGGTTTCTCAATATAAACTTCCTCTACAATGGCTCCATTTAGAAAGGCAGTATTAACATCCATTTGATGCAATTTCCAACTTGAAATAGAGGCAAGAGGGATAATAGATCTAATAGAGGAATATCTAGCAATGGGAGAAAATGTGTCTTCACAATCCTCTTCCTCTTTCTAGGATAATCAATGGGTCACAAATATTTCTTTGTACTTCTTAATGCTTCCATTAACTACATGCTTTATTTTGTAGATCCATTTGGAAGACACAACAAATTTCTATTAAGGTCTTTGTAATATTTCCCATACATCATTCTTTAATATGGACTAGTAACATAATGTCTTTCCAAACTTGATGTTCAACTGCTTCTTCAAAGGTTGATGGCTCAAACTCAATGATATTACTCATCAATGTTGCATAACCTGAATACTTATTGGGCCTTTTTATTTCTTTGAAGGTCCCACGAGGCGCTTCAAGTTCTTCAGCTTCTTTCAATGTTATTTCAAGCCAAGCAAGTCTCTTTCTAGTCTTAGGTACAATGAATATTGAAGAATCATCAAACTCTTCTTGAGGATCTTGTAACAGGGGCTTAAGTGGGGGAGAAATACCATATCACGTGCGTTCATATTGCGAGATATATTGAGGAAAATATGACATAATATATTGAGCGTATAATAGGGGGTAAATGGTTTTTATATTGGTAGGTATAAAAATGGAGCTCAAAGTTAATGAAAAAATATAAAGAGGTATAAAAAATGTTAATGAAAAATGGATACCTACAATATCTAGTGAAAGTAGGGGTTTTTTAAATTTGGAAGGTGTATTGGGTTTGTATTAATAGGGCGTTAAATGATGTGATTTTTAGAGGTATTTTCCAATATGTAGTCAAATTAAGGGTATTGTTTAGTATGCCATGAAAGCACATGCTATGTCAGAGGTTAATTGAGTGAAGCCCCCATGGATCATGTTCCATAGGTTCATGTTCTTTAGATTACAATTCCAACATTCATAGGATCCACATGAATTTCATCATTAGAATCCAAGTGTGATCCCTTGGACTTCTAGAAAGAATCATCCTCATAAAAAATGACATCCCTGCAACTTTCAATAGAAATTTGTCCTGGTACATAGACTATGAAATCCTTTGAGTATTCACTGTAGCCAACAAAAGTTCCCTTCTTCCCAGAAGGCTCCAATTTTGTCCTTTCTCCTTGGGTACATGAAGAACAAGACAACAAAAAATTCTCAAATGTTTAACATTAGGTCTCTCGCCTGTGAAGACTTCTTCAAGAGTCTTGTAATCCAATACTTAGTGTGGACATCTATTTTGAACATAAAAAACTATCTTTGAAGCTTCTCCCCATGGAAACATTGATGACCCTTGATCATGAATCATAACTTTGGAAGCTTCCATAACTGTTATATTCTTTCCTTCAAAAATTCCATTTTATTGAGGATAGTAGGGAACTATAAGGTCCCTCTTAATTCCAGCATCCCTGCAGAAAGAAATCAAATCCTTTGATAAATATTCTCCTCAATTGTTAGACCTTAAAGTCTTGATACTTCTTCCTATATTAGTTTCAACCTGTGCCTTGAATTCTCGAAATGTTTCAAATAATTCATCCTTGGATTTCAAGAAATAAATCCATGTTTTATGAGAGTATTCATCAATGAAAGTGACATAGTACAAATGAACACCCAAGGATTTGTTAGTCATAGGCCCACAAAAATTAGAATGCACAAGATCCAATATTCCTTTGGATCTACTATCACTTCTAGTACATCATCCTTTGAAATTTTTCCCAAGAGCACATACTTTGCAACTCAATGATGTTCAACCTTGATTTCAAGTACACATTTAACAAAATCCTTCATTCTAGAGATTTATAGTGAACATGAGTGTACCTTCGATGCCATAGCTCACAAAGGTCATATGTGTTGTGTATTAAGGCTTGAATTGAGCATCCAAGGAGACGATATAGGCCTCCTATTCGTAAATCGATGACCTTGGAATATTCAAATGAGGATTCCTTCTTCCATACTAGAAATTTTTCATCAATGAATTCAATTTTATACCTTTTGTATTCAAGCGATGAAATAAACAAAAAATTCTTCTTCAACTAGGAATTTATAAAATATTTTTAATAGAGGCATTACCTCATGATTCAAATTGGAAGGATGATAGACCAATGCCTTTGAATTCGTACTTTCCATTGCCTCCAAGCTTAACCCTTTGAACTATATTCTTTCCATATAAAGGAGGAATGGCCTGTTATATTCTTTTCAATCAATCAAAGAGATTTTCACAACTTCGAGTCATGTGCCTAGAGGCACCACTGTCCACCAACCAAGTTTCATCATGACCTGCAATGGAACCTTTGAAAGAAGAATAAAATGAATATTCATCATCATAATATTTCTTCCTAAGCCTCCTCTTATTATATGGTTCGTTAAGCTTAGCTACAGAAGCATGGTGCTTCCCTTTCCTTTTTCGATCATCATTCCTTTGAGGACACCTGTTTTGATAGTAACCATATGCTTGACAACAATAACATTGAACATTTGTTACGCCTCTTCTATCTTGAGAGGGAGGAGGATGTATTATTTGTGGATCAAGTCCTCTTCTTGGAGTAGGTCTTGGAGCAGATCTTGAATTATTTCTTCTACCTCTACTTCTTTGAAATCTTCCAAATTTTCTTCTTCCCTTGCTATTCTTACATTGGGCTGCAAAAGATTAAGAATCTTCACCTAGTTTTGGAATCTTTCCTTTGTGCATGAGCCTATATTGTTCTTGAGTGCAACCAAACCATAATTTATCAAAGGTAGGTGCATTTTCTCTACCACTAATGCTTGTTGCAAAAGAATCCCAAGAGTTAGGAAAACCACCTATTGCCACAACTACCAATTCTTTGTTAGATACTTGTTCATCAATAACTTTGAGTTGATATTTTTTTTAAGATATTGCTATGAATTATGATGCCACAATATCATTCTTTTTCATCTTGACATCACAAATTTGTCTCCTTAGACTTATAAATTGATTGATGTTGTTCATGGTATATAATCTAATAAGGTAATCATACATCTCCTTGGAATATTTGAGATAAAAATATAAGGAATTAGATAATCTCTAACAGAATCCATAATGATGCTCATGGCCAAGATGTCATCCTCATGAAACTTGTCATTTCCTGCTTGATCAACTAGTCTAGTATTTTTTCCAAAACAATAACCAAGGCCTTATGCCTTGCAAGCACTAGGTTAATTCTAGTATTCCATGCCCTATAATTTGTAGCTCCTTCATGTTTGTTCTTTGTCTTCATGAAGAAATCCACGATGAATATGACCAATCAAAATAAAATATGTAAAATCCCAATGCTCTTCAAGGTGATCGCAATGCTCTTTCCCCTCACCAAAACTTTGATCCCATGTTGATTTTCTAGTGCAATCAAGACTAGTACAATTTTTCAAATTGATAAATACTTCCAATGATAAAATTAGACTTCTTTATAGCATTCCAATCATTAAATAATTATACATGAAAAATTTCAACCATTAACTTCTTCAATAGAGAAATAGAGATCACACTAAATAATGAGACAAGGGACACCAAAACTTTGGTCAATGGTCATGGAAAAATGCACAAAGGGGAAAAAACCATAAATATTTCCTTATGGAAGAGAGTTTAATTCATCAAAATGTACATCAAAATATTCCAATCTCTGACCTCAATAAATTCTAAGTTAAACTAATCCTAGGAGAGAGAAATAGTCAATGATGGTCCAAGTCAAAGTATGCAATAGAGGGACAAAATTTCATCTTGAGGTAGTTGGTAAACAAGGGCCAAAATTCAGTCAAATCATAGTCAATTATCACAATCAAAACTCAGGAAATTGCAAAAGTTGACCTGTGGTCAATGAGTCAGAACTGGAGCAAAACTTTGGTCAACCTTAATCAATGTATCAAAAATAATTTTGGCCTCCAAGATCAGTCAAAAATTCGATCAAACATCAATAGATAATCCCAAGTCAACACTGGTCAAACAAAATTCAAATAGATGATCAACACAGAATAAATATTCTTCTTCTTCGCCTCGCATGTGTGGACAAATCACCTTGTTGTTTCAGATTGAGTGGATGAGTGAGTGAGATTCTGTAACCACCCTTCTCCCACATCTACCCAGCTAATGATCCAACCATGGCAAACATGCGATGAGAGAGGCCACTATGTAGGGATTCAACCTCCTTGGTGACCTTAAGGAACTGGAATTGACGGAACACATCAATCATGACTTCCACATTAGCAACAACACCCCTAGGAGACATATAAGTGACTCAAACATCCTAGCCCGGGGTCCCATTGATATTTTATACCTCTTGACCTTTGGACACTCTCATGCTATAGGCATGTCAGCATCCAGGGGTCCCTGGACGCTCTCATAGGCCTATAAGTCAGTGTCTAGGAACTTTTCCCAGCAAACCCATGCCAGCGTCTGTGAAATTCAAGGAACTTTTCCAGTCTAGAATTCTAGCCATTGCCTAGAACTTGTTATAACTTTTAGAATCCATCAAAGACATGATGAAAATACTACTAAACCAAAATCAAACTCAGGACTAGGCCTGCCCATCCCCAACCGGGACTAACATTTTGTCAAACACATGGAATCAATGCAACCTATAGGTGTAGGATATAGTATAGAGCATGAATGACTGAAAACACTTACGAAACATGACAAGAATGATCACCACCTTCTCCATTGAACTATTATAACATCAATTAGGTATTGCATCAATCAATTTAAGAATTACAACTAAATACATGAGATAACCATGCCATGAACCAGTAAATTAATCAATCTTATAACCAACAATAAAACCATGTAGATAAGATAGATATAAAAACCATTAAATCCACATATAAACAAGTCAAAAAGAAAGAGAACCTAGCTTTCATTAATCATAAGAAAGTCTAAATAGATTCAGGACTTCCACATACCACCCGACCCTAGACATGGACGAACCAAATCTTTCTTTCAGCCAGTCGCCCCTGTGCCATATTCCAAGCATGAATGTGGGATCTCATGGGTAAACCAATACAAAAACAACCAAGGGAATCCATACGCTAACCTACCTCCACCCTCACCAAACCATTATCACACCAAAATAGATGCTCTGATCGCAACTGAATTGAAATTGGAATGCCATCTAGAATCCATCACTATCCTTGAGGAATTTTTTGTTTCCTTGTGTCTCAGGATTTACCACAATCCAATCCCAGGTCACTAGGTCCTAAACTGAGACCATTCTTTCAAGCTTTACTACAATCCAAACCCAGATCACTAGATGCTAAACCAAGACTTCTCCCTCAAGCTTTACTGTGTATCCCACTAAAATTGGTCAAGGGATTCCTAGGCCTTTAGAATGAAACTTGAGACCACCTCCACCCTGGATTATGAAATCCATATGGCAAACCAAAACTTAAAATCGAGATAAATATACCAACATACCATGGCATCTAAAAAAAGGCAAGGCTAGGATGAAAACCACTGTCATAACCCGATAAAATCATGCCACCGATAACAAGAGAAGCATACACCAACATGAAATCCATGCATGTCAAAACTAGTGAAGGAGTCACACATGAAATATGTTGCCTACAAGTATTCCTAATCCTTCTCTTCCTTCCTTGATCATTGCTTTCCTTCCTTTCCCCTTTGCTTGCTTTTCCTTCCTTGATCCAAATCTAGAGTGCTCCAAGAAAAATCTAAGTGACCAAGAGTGAGAGAGAGAGAGAATAATGAGAGAGCTCCAAAACTTGAACTGGAAAAAGGTTACAAACTGATCCTCATAATCCTTTTTATGAATGAGGCCTTTATTTTCTTCATTTTCCATTATTTTCCTCCTCACATGCAACCTGTGACCTTTCACCTTACTTTTCTCATAATTTCCTTTATTTTCATAAATAAATGTACCAAAAATGCCTTTTTTTCCTTTTAATGCCTTTCCCGTAGCCTTTACTGATTTCCTTAGCCAAAAAAAAATCTAGTGATGCCTACCAGGATATCTTTGCCCAATATTGAACTTGGAATAAGTGTCCCTAATCGTGGTCTTATTTTTCCTTTATTAAATTTTATTACATGAACTTTTAACCAAGGCTATTCAGAACCCTCCCCCTTAGGGAGCACCATCCTCGGTATTAAACCACACCAAGACCTCAAAAAAACTGTTGAAAAGCAAACATACTACCCATGGGGCATTTTAACTTAGCTTGCTGTAGTATTTACAATGAAAGACCTTCTCAAAAGAAAAACATCATGACATCATGACTAGATAGCAACCATATCTCTTATTGGAACTTTATATCATAACTCATGGCGGTATTTACATCCATATATATACATATGCTAAAACATTAGAAAAACACATGCCAAACATATACCAAACATCAAACCAAAAATAATTTGTCTCAACTAGCAAACAATGAAGGATACAAGGTCTGCATCAGATTCACCATCTCAAATGTAGATTCTTCAGGCCTAAATTTCTTCTATTGTACTTTAAATTGCTCTATGGCTCTATTCCTGAGCATGAGATGCTTTTGCTACAATATGCATTGAGGCTCTGACTGGAACTCTCCTTCTTGCTCCACCTGCAATACAGACCAATCAATAACATTATCAACATCCTTTATATACTTCTTAAGTAATGAAATATGGAAAGCATCATGGAATTTCACTAGTGTAGGCAGTGCAGGTCAAAGGCCATTGGTCCATGTTGGGCATGGAATCCCCCCATAGCATGTTTTGGCCCTTGGGGCTCAAAGCCCAAGTTTTGGTCAAAGGTTTTGTAAGACTCTGCAAATTGCAGGTGCGGAGCATGAAGTATTAGATGAGTCATAGGGCTGTCGGCCCTAAAGTATTGTAATGTAATGTAAAGTCATGTCGGCCTACCCATGGTCCGTGGACCATGGGATTGTATAAATAAAGCGAGGCTCTAAGTGAAAAGATAGCGAATTGGAGAGAAGAATACAAATGGTTTAGGCATAGAGTAAGAGTCTAAGTGTATTGGGTTGTAGTGGTAGGAAGAGGCTCTACAGCTGAGTGCGCAGAGGCCTAGTAGAGTCCGCAGCTGAGTGTGCAAGGTAGTGTCAAATCTATATTATGGATCAAAGAATAATAAAGAGAAGTTGATTCCTGTTTTTGTGCATCTACTGTGCATTGCCTTCTTTACATTTATACTATTTTATTTATCGCGCACACTGATATGATTGCTGAATATGCTGTAATAATAATTAAGTTTGACATAAATAAGTTAAGTAATCGGGTAATAACATATTGAATAGCAAGGAACTTGGGTATTATATGGGTTGCACCCCAAGTAGGGTTGTGTGGAAGCAGCGTCGTAGGCTTCAAAGGAATACCAAGTGCATGTAGCGACGTGCGCGCAAGGTCAAATTGCAGACCTCCAAAAGCTCATCAAACATCCCCAAGGTGCAGAAACTTGGTTCTAGCACCCTCCCATACTACTTCAGGTGAGACCTCAGTCCGTGCTCTACAGATTGTTGCCGAAAGGGCCAATAGTACCGGGATTTTCTTGGGTAAATCACCTTTGAACTTGGGTTAGGCCCATACAAGCCAACAAATGGTTTTGTTGCCAGGACCGGGATCTACATAAGGGATGCCTGATGTCATGCCACTGGTATCCAACAAAGAAATAAATTGAAGAGTGGTTGGAAAATAAGATTCATGAGTTTGTGATGCAGGAAAACAGCACTCCGTGAGTATCTAAAGAATAGTGGTTGGAGCGCTACTTGTATATGGAAATCCACGATATTTTCTTTACATCCTTTCGTTCTGAGCTGTATGAGTGGATCGCGAAGTTAGTAGACAACCAGGGAAGGTGTAGGCTTGACAAACCAATAGTGTGGACTCTGGAATTAGTGAAAATACTAGAAGCGACAAGAGATAAGATTGCGCAAGCTGTGGACCATTGGCTCGACTGAATAATAGGAGGATTTATGACTGAGTTTGTCATAAACACGACCGTAAACTACAATGAGGCAGAGTGACATTTCCTCAAGGGACTGCGAGGTAAGTATATTAAATATTTGAACACTTGGATTAAGATGCTATTGTGTGAAAAGAGTGTTACGCAAATAAATTAATGTTTGGGACTATGCGAAGCAGGAATATCTACAAAAGTGGAAGTACTGAAGAATTGGAAAACCAGTCCCTTAATTTCACCCTCGTGGGAAAGTGAGGAAGAGCTCACAGAATTTTCTCCGAGAAGTGCGGTCAGTTTGGTAAGACAACTTATTTTGTGTTTACCACCTCCACCCACACTGCCACCCATATCACCCACCTCACCTCCATCTCCACCCACCCACCTCCGACACCACCATAGTTCAGTATGGCGAGTGCGATCAAACTACTGATATTTACAGGAGTGGGGAATGAAGATCCAGACCAATTCTGGTTCGTGGTAAGAGTAGTATGGGAAGAAAAAGGCATCGTGTATGACAATATTAAGAAGGCTACATTGGTAAGTGCGCTATAGGATCACGTGTCAACATGCTATATCAGGTATTCTAATGACCACCCAAATGCAAGAATCACAAAGATCTAGGCCGCACTGAACAGGGGTTTTAATAGGCCAAAATCAGAAACACAATCAATCATTGGGTTTAAGGAGATAACAATGCTCCTAGGCGAGACCCCTTGGGATCTAGACCAAAGGCTAAAGAGTACGATTCATGAAGCCAATATGATGTTGATAGATGGAAAACATCGTGCATGGTTTGTAGCATCTCTGACATCACACTTAAGGACAGTGCTGTCATAACAAAAACTTTCCACCCAGGCTGAAGCATTGCAGATGGCAATGAGATTACATGAGACCCCTATACAAGACCCTAGGTTGGGAGTCCAACAAATCCACATGTAACTACAGAATCTATGTCTAGAAATGCAAAGTTTAATAGGACATGACCCCTCATCCAGAGGTGCGCGAGGAAGTATGGTGCATAAAATGCAAAGGCCAAGGGCACGACAAGGATCACTGTCCAGTGTTTGCGAACTACTTAGTAGGAGGAGGGCTGATGTTGTTGAGACTAGAGGCATAGGTAGGGTTGAGCGCGACATCTGCATTATGGTGCGCGATCTGTCAGATAGGAGGAAAACACACTATGGATAATTGTTATCTGTTGCAGAAGTATATGCAGATGTCCCAACAATTATTCTGTAATTTTTGTAGGTCGATAGGCCATGATGAACACACCTGCTAAGCTACGAACTAATTATGGATCAGACTCCTACCTACAGGGTGTAGATCTAAACACGACCCTTCGACCCAAATGCAGGGATGGCGCACATTGGATTTCAGGGGTGTGGTTGAGGTCAAGGTGGGATGGCACCAGGAAAGGGTTGCAGACAACTAATTTGTTACAATTGCGGAGGGCCAGGGCACTATGCCCGCGATTGTACAAACCCGACAAGGATATCATGTTTGTATTGTACTCAGTTTGATCATGA
>APFE031719945.1:0-13965 GCA_000404065.3 Pinus taeda
ACAATGTTTATAGTCTCTGCAATTTGTTCTTTTCAGTTCTTTAAAGGACTTGTAGTTTTGTCCATTGATTTTCTCTATTGCAATTGCATCTACGTGGAATTCTCTATTGGAGATACCTCTACATTGGATTTTAACTCTACTCTAATAATAGTTAGTAAATAAAGGAATTTAATGACAATTCCATGGTCAATGTATCCACCAAAATTATCATAATTCTAGATAAAAGCCACTATGCCTTAGCAATAAATAAACAATTAAACATAAACAAAACATGAAAGAAAAATAAATACTTGACTCAACCACAACTATCTAATTTTTATCTAATATCTTTATAATATGATAATTAAAATTATAGAACTAACTCATTATACAAAATAATGAATTATAACATCTTTTATACCATATGTAATAATAAATAAATAAAATCTAATTGATATATATTTCAAAGATTTCATGAACTTAATTATGTTTAACTTATAAGGAAAAGACACTTAAACTTATAAGGAAAAGACACTTAACTATTTTTCACATAAAAGCCAATAATAAGCAAATTGATTTCCTCAATCACACCTATCCATCCCCTACTAACAATATGATTTTTCCAAACTGATTTTATTAAAATTTTCAAAAAAATTAATGCATTATCTAAGATTACATCATTAATGAATACAGTGGTTTCGAAATCCATTATCGGCACATGCATGTGCGAACGCACGATAAACTAATGCATATATCAATGAATAATTTCAAATGTAAATAGCTTAACCTTACATTCATATGCACATATCACATTATATATTCGAAATAGAAGTCTAGGTAATATATTAAAATTTATTAACTTATTATAAAAAAAAGTTACTCTCAATAATATATAATTTATCAACGAATTTTTTTCCAGGAAAAAAAAGACTAATTTATATATACAGTTTCGAGAGATACATAATGATTTTTTTGTCAAACTATACTTGAAAGATAGTCCTTAGAAGGTTAACAAAACTTGCAAACACTTGTTATTTATGCTTAACAATTTCTAAACAATATGTAAAAACTGTTAAAATGTATTAGTGTTTGTAGACTCGATATGTTGAAGATAGTAGAGGCTAAGCAATGGAAATATTGTCTGTGTCAATCTTGGAATCATGTTTGTATGCAACATAAAAATGATTGCAAAACTTTTTCCTACTCTTTTTCAAAGCTTGTCTGCGATGTGATTATGCTCCCTGTGGATGTGGTTGTATGTGATTTGCTAGAAAGTACGTTCAACTAAACATATGAGCTTCATCCAATTTGTTAATGATGGAGGATGGAATCGAGAGAGACTCTCAGCCTAGTCAATAGATCTCTTGGACTCCACGTATACCTATAATTCATTGATGTTGATCCATTTTGTAGTGAAGAGAGTGCCCCATAAAGCTATGATTTTTGCCCCATTGTTGGAGCCCCTGCCTCCCTCCCACCAGAATTGATAGTAAATGTCTGGTTCAGAAATAATAATAGCACTACAACCACAATTACTATTAGAGCTAGCACCATTGAAAAAGCCAATCAGGAACCTTTGCCACAAATCCAATGCTTGTGCCTTTCTCAGATTATGTACTTTTTTCCTTGGTCCAATTTTTGATAAGTAAGCCACAATCCCCAAATTGCAGTCCTAACATGCACCCTTTTTTGCTCAAAAACATGTTGTTTCCTACATCACTAGATGCCCCAGAAAATGTAGAATGGTAAAGTGCAATAATTGTTATGAGACTCGAACCATTATTTAAGGCATGACTCTAGTGAATTAGTATTCGAAGTAGCCACAATCCATAAAGTGAATAGGATTGAATTCCACATATTAATGGCTATAGGAAACCTCATAAATAAATGAAGAACATCCTCCAAATTCTGCATACAGGGGGAGAAAATGCTAGGTCCAATGAATCCTCTATGGGTAAGTTCTCCTAAGTGAGGATTTTATTGTGCAAGGACAACCATCCAAAACACTTAAGTTTCATAGGCAACTCCCATGACCAAAGTCTTTGTAACCAGATGTGATCCTCCACAGTGGATAGAGAGTGTAAGATACTCTTGTATAGTTCTCTGACAAAAATTTTATTCTTGTGTGATTGTCATGCCTAGGTCATCTGGTCCAATTCCTCTGAAATAATAATCCATGCGACATTAATCTGAAATATGTATTGCTCCCATTTTTTGGCTATACAACTAGTGAGACCAATTTCAACTGCTCTATATAAGGACTGTAAATTAAGTGGAAAATCCTTAGAAGTAACAATATGAGAAAGAAAAATGATACCTCTACTATGAAGTTACAAATTTGTCAAAGTTTATCAATCAAGAATTATCTAAATTACATTAGGAATTTGTCAAAGGATGGATTAGTTTCAAACGCATGAGTTTCAAATGCAACGAATGGTTATATCGATGCATTGTCAACTCATGCATTAGTTTCACTTTGCATATAACGAATGTATTTGTTATATCTTTGCGGGGACATATATGATCCATTTGATTTTATTAGTTTGACAGTACACAACTTGAAAAAAAAAGTGTTACGTTGACATTACGCATAAGGATTTATTTATTTATTAAAAAAAAATCTAATTTTTTATTGGATATGTGGAGGCTAGTGTCCGGTTGAAAATTTGTGCCCTTGATGGGGCGACAAAGTGACGCCAGGGACTATTAATTTGTTTTTAATTGTGTTGTGAATTGTTAGTATTATTGTGCATTCGTCTGTCCATCAGGGGCTATGACTACATCAGGAGTTGTGGATGGCGTGGGAAGTGGGGATGGAGAGGGACTTTAATGGAGTGTTTGAATTTTGCATGAATTTTGTAGGTGAAGGAGCCATTGTTGGCAATTTTTGTTCTACTTTATTTCTGAGTAAGGCGAGTGTTTTGTACTTCTAAGTGTGGGTAAGAAAATTGGTCAGGAGAATGTGGCAATCATGGCTGATGTTTTCTATCCTAAAGCCCCATTTGATTATGGAGGTGTCGGATGTTGGGGACACCTTAGGTTTTTACAAGCGCTTGTTTGGGGCTTAAGAACTTGCAAAGTTTCATCACTACATGCGTAAGGTTGAGCAAGAGCTCCTTCTCATGCTTCACGCCCATTTGATTTTTGTTGTTGCCAAGGTTATTGTCTATGGTGAGAGCGAGGAAGCCAATGTGAAGTACACTTTCGACTCCAGTTTTTTTTTTTTCCAATTTTTTTTTGTTTTTTAGTAATTTAGTTTCAAAGAAATAACTTGTGTTGGAATTTGGTTTTCATTTTTCTTATATTTTTGTTAGGGTTGCAACATATTTTTTGAAATTTTGGCATTTTGCGATAGCTTTATGGCTATATTCCTTTCATCAATTGATGGAAATGTTCTATGGAGTATATGTGGAATCATTGATTTTTCAGGGTTTCTTTTAGAGGTTGAATGGTATTAGTTTTCAGTTGTACAGATTGTGGTAAGGATATTTTCTTGTTTTAGTGTGGGGTTTATGCACTAATATTCAAGATCCCTATGTATGGAAGGGTGAAATCATCAGTGGCACTTAAAGGTATGTCAGTGCTATGGGCCACCGAAAAAGAAAAGCCATAGGAGCCAATTGTGGTGAACTTGTTCCATAGAAGCATAGTGTCTTCTCCCCATCGTTGATTAGGCTTGTGAGTCAGGGATTTTGTCCTTTCTCAAAGTTGCCTAATTAAACATCAATTAGGGATTTTGATTCAGGTTTTCTATCCTCCCTTCAGATTTTTCAGTTTTCCTTGGGGATTTGAATGGTTGGGGATGCATTCATTGTGTAAAATTTCTATCTCAACATGAATTCAGGTTGATGGTCGATGACCGCAGAGAGCCCGTAGGCATGGGGTTATTGTTTGAAAGCGGAGAAAGGGAATCCTCACATCGAGTGAGGCTAAACAAATGTTGCAATTAAAACCATTTCTTAAGTACAAAAAAGTTCATGAATGTTTTTTTTCATATATATATATATTCGTATTAGTCAATGAATTATTCTCCATTATTGCTTACGCTTATGATTCATCGTGTTAGTCCTTCCTCGAATTTTCCTAATTCAGTGTCACTTAGGGCTTGTGATTTAGGGTTTTTGTCCTCCCTCGAGATTCCCTAGTTTTCGTTGGGGATTTGAATGGTTAAAAATGTGTTCACTATGTAAAATTTACGTCTCAACATGAGTTTGGGCCAATGTTCGACAATACCAGAGGACCCATATGAGTGGGGTTATTGTTTTAAAGAAAACTAAGGGAATCCTCCCACCAAGTGAGATGAATTAATGTTAAAATTAAATCAGTTTTTTTAAGTGCGACAAAGTTCATGAACTTTATTATTTTTCTATTTTTATTAGTCAATGAAATAATACCAATGTCAATTAGTACAACGTTGTTTAATATAATGTTTATTATTTGTACAATGTATTGGTGGTTGTTTCAAAGCGGAGAAAGCCAATCCTCTCGCTAAGTGAGGTTGAATAAATGTTGCAATTAAACCAATTTATATTCTTGTTACTCAGTGAAAATACTAATGTCAATAAGTACAATGTCATTTAATACAATGTTTATTAATATAGTGTATTGGTGGTTGGAAATTTAATATAGTACAATCTTTGGTGGTTTCTTTGATTTTTTGTATCTTATTTCCCAATTTCGTTGTCATGATTTTTCTATGCTAAAGCTCAATTCAACGGTAACTTTAATAGCTATGAAATTTGAAGAACTGAAATCCTCTATGAGCAACAGATGTCAGGTTATAGATGCTTTTGTATCTAAAGATGTAGTGCCTTTGAATGAGGTTATTTTAGGCATTCCAATAATAGTAGTATTGGGCACTGAAGGCAAAGGATTGAGATATCTTGTTAGTAGATCTTTCTCCCAATTGATCATTATACTAGGAACTCTTCCGCATATTCCATTGAGATCTGTTGATATTTGTTTGAGCAAGGAGAGTCTTCATGGTGAGGAACTTAATATTATTTTCCAACTTGAAATTATGAATGTCATATAGTAGTAGTTATACTGATTTTTCATTTGATTTGACCTATCTGGAATTTAAGATTTGACAAGAACCATGCATTAAAATGAAAGTAGCATTATTGTTTGGTGTTACCTAGTAGTTAGTTGTCCTAGGTTTTATGTTATCATTTACTATCAATGTGAATGCATATTGTTGTTTCTCTTTGCTTCTTTACATATTTTGGTCCTTAAATAATGTTCTAGTTAAATTTGACTATTAATAATAATGATCTACAAATAAATTCCTAAAAAAATATTGCAGTGGTCAAAATTTGTGTCATATTGGCTCAAAGTCAAGTATGGATGTAGGGAAAATATGGTTCCAAGTTTGAGACCTCAACCTCGTATCATCCAGATCATGCAATTCTCATGGTTTAAAATTATACCCAATGGAAGGGAGTTGCTATTGTAGGCTATTGATATCCGCATATCTTCCGTATATGCACAATTTCCGTACATGCACAATTTCTGTATATGGAATTTGCGCATATACGATGTAGATACATAAACGATGTGCATATACGGAAGATATGCAAATATAGGAAAGTTAGGGATATATGGAAGATATGTGCATATCTTCTGTATATGCGCAATTTCCATATATGCGCATATCTTCCGTATATGCACAATTTCCGTATATGCGCAATTTCTGTATATGGAATTTGTACATATCTTCGTTCATGTATCTACATCATATATGCGCAAATTCCATATACAAAAATTTCACATATACGGAAATTGTGCATATACAGAATATATGCGCATATACGGAAATTGCGCATATATGGAAGATATGCGCATATCTTCCGTATATCCCCAACTTTTCTATATGTGCATATCTTTCATATATGCACTTCGTTTATGTATTTGCATCGTATATGCGCAAATTCCATATACATAAATTGTGCATATATGGAAGATATGCGCATATCTTCCGTATATGCAAAATTTCCGTATATGCGCAATTTCTGTATATGGAATTTGTGCATATACGATGCAGATACATAAACGACGTGCATATATGGAAGATATGCACATATAGGAAAGTTAGGGATATACGGAAGATATGCGCATATCTTCTGTATATGCGCATATCTTCCGTATATGCACAATTTCCGTATATGAGAAATTTTTGTATATGGAATTTGCGCATATATGATGCAGATACATAAACGACATGCATATACGAAAGATATGCACATATAGGAAAGTTAGGGCTATACAGAAAATATGCGCATATCTTCCGTATATGCGCATATCTCTTGTATATGCACAATTTCCGTATATGTGAAATTTCTGTATATGGAATTTGCGCATATACGATGTAGATACATGATGAACAAAGATATGTACAAATTCCATATACAGAACTTGAGCATATACGAAAATTGTGCATATACGGAAAATATGTGCATATACGGAAATTGCGGATATATGGAATATATGCGCATATCTTCCATATATCCCTAACTTTCCTATATGTCCATATCTTCTGTATATACACGTCGTTCATGTATTTGCATCGTATATGCGCAAATTCCATATATAGAAATTGCGCATATACGGAAATTGTGCATATATGGAAGATATGTGCATATCTTCTGTATATGCATAATTTCCGTATATGCGCAATTTGTGTATATGGAATTTGTGCATATACGATCATGATACATGAACGACGTGCATATACGGAAGATATGCACATATAGGAAAGTTAGGGATATACGAAAGATATGCGCATATCTTCTGTATATGCGCAATTTCCGTATATGTGCATATCTTCTGTATATGCACAATTTCCGTATATGCGAAATTTCTATATATGGAATTTGCGCATAAATAATGTAGATACATGAATGAAGATATGTACAAATTCCATATATAGAAATTGCGCATATACGGAAATTGCGCATATATGGAAGATATGCGCAT
This sequence comes from Pinus taeda, assembly GCA_000404065.3. NCBI lineage: Eukaryota > Viridiplantae > Streptophyta > Pinopsida > Pinales > Pinaceae > Pinus > Pinus taeda. The sequence continues at coordinate 6,955 of APFE031719945.1, forward strand.
ATCTTTCGTATATCCCTCACTTTTTTATATGTGCATATCTTTCATATATGCACGTCGTTTATGTATCTGCATCGTATATGCGCAAATTCCATATATAGAAATTGTGCATATACGGAAGATATACGCATATAGGAAAGTTAGGGAGATATGGAAGATATGCATATATCTTCTGTATATGCGCAATTTCTGTATATAGAATTTGTACATATCTTCGTTCATGTATCTACATCGTATATGCACAACATGATAAGCACCTGAAGTGCTATGTGAGGGAAGTCCATGTGAATGAAACAAGTGCATAAGTGCCTCCTAGAGCCTTGGTCCACCCTTTGGATCATCCTCAACACCCATGACTTTGGGCACCAGATGCCTTAGTTCCTTGCATGCATTTGTAAGGTCTTTAAGGGGGACAGACTGATGGAAATATGTGCCTGCAAGCGTACTAGTGCTGCTAATTGCCAACTGGTGTTTAAGGCAAAGGAAACCATCTGGGTCCATCACTAGAAGCAAATTCACAATTTCTGTGGGCATCTTCCATATCCTTTCAACCATCCAACAGTTTGTGGATGCTCCTACGAAATCCCCAGAGTCTATTCTTTGATATATTATGTGCAACAATTCTTGGCCTACAAATACCCAGGCCTCAAAGATCTGGAGGACATTGCAAAGTTTGGCATCTTTTGGATTATGGAACTGTTTATGTTGTTTTAAAGAGTGCAGATATCTTGGCTTGCAGATTCTATCATATTCAAGAATAGGCTTATCTGACATATTTGGTTCCCCTAGACCTAAAGTGAAGGGAGTCCTCTACATATGGCCTTCAATGGAAAGCCATATTCTAGAAACCATAGCTTCAGCTCATTTCCATGTACCCAAATGAGGAAGTAAGCTCTCTTCACTTGTTCTACTAACCACAGGTAAAGCACAGGTATATACAAAAGTTGCACATATATGGAAGTTGTGCATATACGAAAGATATGTCATGCAGAAGGTGTGTATATATATAAACTATGTGAATTTTGTATATTCGTAGCTTCCATGTATACATAAACTCCCCAAATAGGGAAACTCCCCTATCAGGAAACTCTCGAGATCTGAGTTTTAGATCACTGCAAACCCTAGATTTCCAAACCCTTCAACATTGATCATTCTTGTAACCCTCACAAAGACAAAAGGTAAATATTTATATTATTTTGTTATTAATCATTATTAATTGAAATGTTAGAATCCTTCTAAATTCATATTTCACAAAAAAGGAATACAAGATCCCTCTATATGTACATTTTTCCATTTGGAAGTTGAAATGGTTCAACATCTATTCTTTAGATGTGAATTCATAGATCAAGTATGAAATCATGCCTTTAAAGAGCTGAATCATATCTCTAGAAGACTAGATCATGGAGAGGAATGCTTGATTAGTAGAGTACATATGGAAAGATAGGTATCATTACGACAACCAGGATAGTTTCAACATTCCCTTAACTTATTAGGCATGGTTGTCCGAATGATAACAACTCCTTCTCAAAATGTGTCTTGCACAATAAGTTGTGCATATACAATAGATGCACATATACAGAAGATATGGGCATATATGGAAGTTGCACATATATAGAAGGTAAGCATATACAGAAGCTATGCATATATGGAAGATATGCATATACAGAATTGTGCATATACGGATGATAAACATATATGTGCATATCTTCTATACATGCACACATATTCTATATATGCGTATCTTCTGTATATGCGCATATCTTTCGTATATGCGCAACTTTCGTATATGCACAACTTATGTGTATGTGTAGTGATGCAAATGCATATAACCTAGGTCAAATGTTTACTAAGGGAGTTGGTTTACAAAGTTAGGATTTAATTAATTAATTTACTTTTTCTATAGTTTTAGGAGAAAATGATAACTCTTCTAAATAGGAGAAGGTTCGAGATTATTTTGGAAGATTTGAGAAAATTTTGGATTAGTTAGCTCTTATCTAGGGATAAGGGATTAGATGAGAGATTTTATGGATCATGAGAGATATTTTGGGAGTTAGTTTAGGATCTAGAACCTACCTGGGTTCTAATCCATTTTTATAAATCTAGGTGAGCCCATGAGGCATGTAAGTATGTGGAGGTGTGTAAGTAGGTGTGAGAGGGAAGTATGAGAATTTCTCCTGTAAATATTTTATGTCTTTAATAAATTATATTTGAGATTTTATGTCCATTTTGATATTGGGTTTCAATCTAGTTTTTTATGGTATGTGCTTATTGATAAGTGCAGGACCTATGATTAGACCTGCATCACGTAGTTTCTATATATGTGCATATCTTTTGTATATGCGTAGCTTCGACATATGCATATACGCAAGATTCTAGATTCCAGTAGCAGGTGGTACCATATGCATATACAGAAGATATGTGATATAGAAGTTGTGCATATAAAGAAGCTACGTAACTTCCGTATATGCGAATCTTTCATATATGCACATGCTTTTTGTATATGCACAACTTTCGTTTATGTGCTTCTTCCATATATGTGCATATCAAGAGGTTGCACATATATAGTAGATGCACAGATACAGAAGTTGCACATATATAAAAGTTGTACATATACGAAAGATATGTGCATATACGGAAGCTGTGCATATACGGAAGATATGCATATACAGAAGTTGCGCATATATGGAAGATATGCACATATACAGAAGATACACATATACTCATATATGCACAACTTCCGTATATGCACATATCTTCCATACATGCACACCTCTCTTGTATATGTGTATCTTCTGTATATGCGCAACTTCTGTATATGTGCATATCTTCTGTATATGTGCAGATTCGATATATGCATATATTTCGTATATGTGCATATCTTTCGTATATGCATAGCTTCCGTATATGCTCTCCCAAGGTCCATCCCCTCAACCTGTTCGACTGGCTCCTGAAACTGCACAATATTGTTCCTCATCCCTGCTTGAACTGTGTAGTGCACAATCTGAAGGCTCAAGGCTTCTCCTTGCATGTCTGAACTATGTAGTTGCATAGTAACTGAGCCCGTCTTCCCAGCCTATCACTTGTTCTGGGCTCAATTTATGGATCATAATGCATCATCTTAGGCTAGGAATTTTTGAATTGATGTTGTCTCATCATGATTGAATTGCAAGAATAGGTACCCTATCATGTCATGGAAATATTATGGAGAAGGAGAAGGAGGGAAGCATGCTCAAAGACACTCTTGCAGCTACACTTGCAAGCTAATCAATCAGGAGAAAGTAAAAGGACACAAGTTTGCGACCATTATCCAAGACTTAAGATCATGGAATACTCCTTATCACCAAGGCATGCGAAGGTGAAAAGGAAAGATTCTTCATGAAGACACTCAATTCTCAGCAACAACACTGGCTTAACATTGCCACATCATCAAGTAGTCCATGTCAGCAGTGTCATGTCATGTCGTGTCATGAGTGGTCATATGCCACATAACTAGTGTGGATCATGTATATTGTATTCAAAATGTATTGTAAAGAGTAATATAAGTTGAAAAGTCATAGGAAGTCAAATAGTCATGAGGGTAGTCAAAGAGTCACCCTGGGTTATATATACTCCCTCATTGTATGAGCAAAGGACTTTTCACCTTGGCTCCACCAACAAAGCATTAGAGAGATAAGCTAGTTCTTTTGTGGAGCAAGGAGTGGATCTCATGCTCCACTATTGAAGCTAGTGATGTTCATTGTATACATGTGTCTTGAAACTTTTACTTAATAACAAAGCCTTCAAGGCCAACACGTTCTTCATGCCTGCTTGAAATACAAGGTTGTAAGGCATATAGATAAAAGGTAAGGACACTTACGGAAAGATGCAGGGTTCGAATGACCCCCAGGATAACTAACCTCGACACTCATCTATTTCTTTCCTAGCATCACAACAACATGTAACATAAGACATAAATTGTAAACAAATACTGACTCTGCCCCGCAGGGAATCTTATATGTAGACTATACATAATTGAGGGGTCCCATAACCCACTATCTTCAAGGATCAATTCAAGCTCTCAAGGCTTTGGCTATGGCTGTAATTTATCATCTAATTATTCTACTATTAATTATGTATTTGGCTATTGTTCTGAAACATATCTGTCAAGACCTTCCACATTGCATATGGAGTCTCCTTCCTATGGAGGTTCAAGAAAATATGATCTTGAACTCCTTCCAGTAAGTTCCTTCTTTCCTTGGCTACATTCTTCTTCCACTCTGCTAGATTATGTGCATCTACAGTTGTTGGTTTCAGAGCATTTTTATCAATGTTTTCCTTTAATCCATTATCTTCCATGACTACTTCCATTTGTTCCTTCCAAGCAATGTAATTTGAGCTACCCTCAAGGGAATACTCAAGCCTCAGACCATAAGACGCCATCTTGATCCTGCTGCTAGATTTGGAGAATAGATATGAAAAACTCGTTCCTCCTGCAACGAAAAACTCATATTCATCTCTTCTATTGTGATTTTAAATCTGATACCATGTAGAAATTATTTATAGATTCAAACTGTTAATTGTAATTTACTAAAACAATAGACTTGAATCTAATCTACTAATTGCGAAAACAATTAACAATCACGAAATCACGAAGCGTACAAGAGAAGTAATTCAATCAACACATTACACAATGATTTCTTAGGGAAGTCCACAACTAAAAACCCATGTTATCTGTATATTGCATTGGTCAGAAAATATGAGAAGATTAAATTGCTTTTCTCAATCCCGAGCAACCTCTGAACTATCTCTATCTATCTCACTGCTTCCTAAACAAGCCTAGGTCAGTACTTAACCAAATTTTGGTTTTCCCAAGTCCCTATTTCCTTGCGTTGTTTCCTTGTGAAATAACCCCTATAAATTATGGAAATTATTCATCGACAAATACACAATACATTATAGGCCTTCTTCTGATTGCATGCACCACCTGTACAATTCGGATAATTATAAAACTAATAGTACACTACCCTTGAACTCCAATCTCAACATTGAAACTCATAGATCACACATGCATGCATTATTTATGGCTGAATCATCAGTTAATTGGTTGAACACTAAATTTTCTCTCCATTGCTAGACCCCCTACTAGTTCCTCCAACAGTTGGAAATAGTTTAACTGACATTAACTCAGTTAAACTGAATTAATTAATTACAACTCAAAATAAACTCAATTAGGGCTCCTATAAAGTAAGATCCACTCTACATGACTCAAGTTAGACAATCAACTAGAATTAATTGAACCAACTAATTCAAAATAACTTAGTTAACTCGTACAAGTTGTCATGTGATGTGGAATTACAATTTTCTTCTAATTTAATTTAAGGGAAAATTAAATTAGAATATTTCTTGGTGCCATTTTAAACACAACACCACTGACAACCAAAACATATTGCTCATAGAGCTTTATAACATAGCTTGTTGTAGTATTTACAAAACCACTCCTGACAACATGAAAAACTATCGCTTCCCGAAGCTTTATAACACAACCTATGAAGATATTTACAATAACAACCACATATACTTATGCACATTTTCTTCAACCAAAAAATAACCATACCATCTATGGAGCTTTATAAATATATCTCGATACAATCTTTATAATAATATACACATATATACATATGCACATTTTCTCTAACCAACAAATAAAAAGATATGATGCTTGCATCCACAACAAGGGAGTCAAAAGGCTGACACATCCACGCTCAAAGTAATACCAGGATTCACCTAATTCCTAGGAAATATAGATTCCATTGCCAAAGTTAAACATGAGAGGTGTGCATGTATGGAAGATATGCAGATATACAGAAACTGTGTATATATGAGTATATGTGTATCTTCTGTATATGTGCATATCTTGCGTGTATGTGCAGCTTCCGTATATGCGTATCTTCTGTATATGCGCATCTTCCGTATATGCACATATCTTCTGTATATGTAAAACTTTTGTATGTGCATAACTTCCATATATGTGCTTATATTCCCTATATGCATAGCTCCCGTATATGCACATATCTTTTGTAAATGCACAACTTTTTGATATGCACATATACAGAAGAAGTGCATATATGGAAGTCACAAAACTTCTATATATGCACATATTTTGTATCACATATCTTCTGTATATGCATATGATACCACCCGCCTATGGAGAAATGTTGAGGTGTCATTCAATCCTCTCCATTCTCTGGTCCAGGATGCCCATACGGTTCTCGTGTCAGTCTAACATAGTCTATCCCAGTAAAAACTTAATATTCCAGTAGAGTTCTATAGTTTATGAATTGGTTGAATCGTCTAATTGAGTGTCCTATATCTGGGATGCAATAAGCCCATTCTATCGTAATCTTAGTGTCTAAGAGAGTAGTTCTATGAGAGGATGCCTCTCCCTCAAATCAAGAGAGTTCTTCCTAAACATTGGCTAGTGTAATCTCCCAGAAGTGAGATGCAAACATAAAAACATACCTTCTAGAAACAATTTCACAACAATAGATATTCAACATCTACATTACTTTGGGCAATCCATTTTTTATAATGTGATTTTGGATATTTAAATTGAAGTTCCCAATGAAAATTGATACGTAATTTCATTAAGAATTTGTACTACTATGCAACGAATTAATTCTTGTTGTAGTGATGAAAACCTTTGTCTTTATTATTGGAATTTATTTTTTTTGTTGAAATTGATTCAATACACCATGGGGAAGGTTACATTAAATAAAATAGTTTCTCCATCTTTCACTATCATATATATAGAATAATCACGGTGTATACTAACTTTCTTAGAAGATTTCCTCTCGAAAGTCTTTGAAATTTTTGCAATGCATACAATATATACATGAATTTTATTAATGTAAGTTATAATGTATGAATGTTAAATGTATTTATTTATTTTCATAGATGTTAATCTAATTAATATATATATATATATATATATAGAAAACCACATCTATATGTTATGACAAATATTGTAAACAAAAA